>LIEC01002723.1:0-24071 GCA_001925005.1 Drosera capensis | reverse complement strand
AATCTTCTTCAAACATCATGGGAACAAGTCGAGTGTTGATAGGATCAAGGCCACCACGATGCGAAAACAGATGCTTGAGCTGCAGACCGTGCAAGGTGACATTGGTGGTTCCTCCACACTGGAACAGGGGATTCCAATCACACTCTTTAACTTACCATGGAGATGATAGCAGCTACTATCTCTTTGCTTGGAAGTGCAAATGTGGCAACAAGTTCTTTCAACCTTGAACTAACTCAAACTTTTTACCAATGCTACTTGATTATGTATATATGTATAAAGTTCACATTCCTACATTAAATACTTTTGGCCTAGTAAATTACTCTACTTAATCAGACTTCTTCATGGATCGAAATCAGGTAAGTTGACACCAGCGCGAACAATGGATCGAATATTCTCATCCGTCATCTATGAAATCATCAAATGTCATCCTAGATTTGACAGAGGAAAGTTTCTTGTTTCATCAAGCGAAAGCATCTCAGGAAACTTCACATAAACAACAACGAAGCCAAGAGTCACATGAAATTGATGGTATCAGGTTCTCAACCCACTTCAGATAGCTCCAAGCACATCACAAGTAACAAAAAGGAAGCCGATAGTCACATGAAATTGATGGTATCAGGTTCTCAACCCACTTCAGATAGCTCCAAGCACATTACAAGTAACATCAAGTACCACTTCGCATTGTGTCCAAACGTGTATGAAATGAGAAGTCAAAATAGAAAACACGTAACGAAAGGGAAACTAGCATATTTGATCATAAAGTTATTGGTTCAAGTGTTACAACACCGTGAGTTCTTAACTCAATATGCGTCACGTTAGCGAGTCCATAACAGATAAATCCACGAACATAGGAAATTTCATAGCCAACTTTCCTTGGCATGATAAGTGCACACATAGTTTCGAGAGAATAACCAAAACCGGAAAAAATGAAAAAGAAAGCTGACGTGTAAGCAAGAAAGCGATTCTTAGCCCAGCCCAGCCACAAGTCATCACTACACGTCAGCAAACTGGGATTCACTTTGTGCACGCGTCACTCTCCCAGCATCCCTTGTGCTTCTATTTATACCCCATACCTACCCACTCCCCCTTACAAATTTTCACCTCAAAAATGGAAAATATAGTGAATGTGGTGAAGGATAACCCGCTGCACCTCACCTCACTGAATCATATATCTCTGGTTTGCAAGTCGGTGGAGGAATCCATGTGTTTTTACCAAAATGTCCTTGGGTTCGTGCCCGTTTGCCGACCGGGATCATTTGATTTCAATGGAGCTTGGTAATGATCTTGATGATCTGTTATTCATTAAGTTGTTTCTGATTATTTTTATTGTGATCTTATAGGTAAATGATTTTTTGGTTTGGTATAGGTTGTATGGATATGGGATAGGGATACATTTGTTGCAAGTAAAGGAAGAAGAGGAGTTGCCCAAGAAAGATGAGATCAATCCCAAGGACAGTCACATCTCCTTTCAGGTAATCCCACCAGGGACTTATGTGAGGATCAGGTCGAGACCTGTGTAGGCTTATGTCGCAATATCATATAGAGACATGAACTTTATTTCTGAAAGTAATTGCTGATAAGAAAATATCCAACTTCTTGTTTTATTAATGTGTGTAACCATTACAATTTTTGTAACAAAACACATTGTACATATATATATTCAACGACATTTGATATGATCAACAATTAATGACTCGACTGCAGTGTGAAAACATGGGCATGGTGGAGAAGAAGCTCAAGGAGATGGACATCAAGTACATTCGCCAGAGAGTCGAGGAAGGCAGTATCTCCGTGGACCAAATCTTCTTCCATGACCCCGACGGCTTCATGATCGAGATATGCAACTGCGACAAATTGCCCATCGTGCCCCTTGTAGATGATGTGGTTCATTCCTGTGCGAGGATCAACCACGGGATGGAAATGCTTCACCAACATGAGCAGCAACTCCTGCATCTGGTGCATCAGTGAGGAGGCGGTGCTGTGGAATTGTACTCAAAACTACATGCACAGGCTTGGCGCCTGGAATCATGAGGAAATGTAACACACCAGGTAGAGGGACATTGTCTCATAAACTGGTTTCTGGTCTTGAATCCGTTAGCTTTGTTCGTTTGATGTGCATGTTACTTGTGCGGTTTTTAGCATCCGAGTCACGAAGTACACGCGTGTATATGATAATTTGTGTTAAGAGTATTGCTGATTGGCACATGTACACATTCGTAACAACTGAAATCTTATTAATCCATCAATCCACACGCAATTCGCAAAATATCTGAATCGGAAAAAAAAAAAAACAGAACTCGATCGATTGACCTAATCGATCAAATAGCAAGCTAAAGACCTCTAGCTAGCATTTGCTTATACTTCTCGATGGAATCGAGCCGTTGGATGAGCAGCTGCTGCCTGAACTTCTTGATGAACGCCTCCGCGCTCTCGTTTATATCTTCTGTTGTATCTGCCAATCCCTTCACCACCTTCTTCTCGTCCTGCTTCATCTTCATGACTCGCTTAGCGATCGTCTTCTCGTCGTCTTCTTTCAACTTCAGCGGCCTAGCATTCACCTCCTTCTCTTCCTTGAGCATCAGCGGCTTAGCAGTCGCCTTTTTCTCGTCGTGCAGCTTCAACTTCACCGGCTTAGCATCACCTGCCTTCTGTCCCCAATCGCGATTTGTTCGGAGCTTGTGTCGCTGTTTTGAGATTTCCTCTTGAGAAGTGCTGATCTTCTCCATATCAGAGTTCATTCACAATAATGAAATGATACTGTGAATGATTTTTTTGTTATGACAATCGTTGGGTTTATATATGTACAGAAAGTTTAAGGATTGGCTTGGAAAGGAAGTATCCTTCGAGTTTGTGTTGACGAAGTTGACGCCGCCGGCCACGCAACTTGCACCAATTTGCACTTTTTGGGCAGCTGAGTTGCTGTTTTGTGTTGATGGTCGACTTGAATGTCCAACTCTGACAACTGGAACTTGCGTGGATCTAACAATGACTTTCTCCAACGCGTTGTGTTCATACATGGATTAGGCTAAATTTGTATATTTATAATTATAATTTATCTATGAATAATATGAGCATGTTAAAATATGACTATGAGCATGTTAAAATATGACTGTTGTTCCAATCATGATATGTTAAGTTTAAGCATTTTATTTTTTCTTTTTATTTCTCTTCCTCCATTTTGTTTGCATGTTCTTCATTCCTTTCAAACCATGTCAAAAATGACAAAAATCATTTTCATTGTCAAATTTCACCATGCAACTAGCCAAAACCAAATTATAGCAAGGAAAATGATCATCATTGGAATTCTCATTTGATAAACAAATACTATATTATGGATATGAATCCAAATGCATAGTGCAATGGACTTGCTCTCCATCACAACACTTTGAATTGTGACGCATTGTGTATGCATTACTTTTTACTTTACATTTTTCTACCTACGGGGATGGCGTCGTGGTTGTGTTGAAGCGATGGTTTTAATATGATCGATTAGCGACGAATAGAGAATGGAAATCTCGGGTGATGCAATTTTGTTGGATGTGATCAAATTGTTGGTCACAACCCTGTTTTACTCGATCGAGTTTGATATGGTTTCTATAGACTCTGATTGTAGATTGATTATAGTATGTGTTTGTGTGTGAATTTTAGGAGCTGATTAGTGATGACTTAATCTGATTATTTGACAAGTTGATCGTTTGGGTAAAGTATAAAAGCAGTGTTGATGATGGGCATGCGAATGAATTGACGGTCTTTTTACAATCATGGTGCGAAATTCTGTTATTGGCGATTGTTCAATTTCAAGAATAGTTAGAATATTGATTTCTCGTTATACTCTTAATTACTTGCCTGCTAGAACCTCAAACACACAAAAAATATTCATAGTTGAATAGATTTCACATACTTTCATATTAGTTGGTTTCGTAGCCTTTACTCACTTGATTGGGTTTGAGAGAAAAAATTCTCGGATTTAAGGACTTTTCTTAAATCCAAGAATTTAAGGACTACATTTTTTTTAACTCTATTGTTCTTGATTGGAGTTATCGAAACTCAATCCAATTTGATCGGATGTATTTGGTGGATTTCTTTATTTTGTGCCATTTTTAGACTTGACCTGCTTTTTGGATTGAAAGGTTGTGATGATAAGTTGAGTCGATTTTGGTCTTTCTGTGTGTGTGGAAGGATGTGGAAACCGGTGTCCGATGGACATGATAATGATAGACCAAAAGTCCCTTACCTTAGAAACTAGGGTTCTGTTCTTGGTTTGGCTACGGTCTTCTTGTTACCTCCCATCGAAGACGCCAATTATTACTCATTCTTTTGGTGTGCAGCATATGACTTGAGGGATTTGTTGGATTCTTAGATTTTGAGCATCTCTTTATATTTTGCCCACTTTTTAGATTTGATCGACTTATACATGATAGACACGTCGGTCACAATAATTTTTCAAATTGAATCATTTTGTTGGATTTGATCGAGTTGCTTATTTTTACATGATGGGTTTGTTTGATTGGATGAATTGGTTTGATTCCTAAATGATAGGCTTGTTGCCTGCCATCAAAGACGTCAGTTATTACTCATCCTTTTGCTATGCAGCATGACTTGAGGGATTTCTTGGATTCTTAGATTTTGAGCATCTCTTTATATTTTGCTAACTTTTCAGATTTGATCGGATTTTACATGATAGACATGTTGATCACAATAATTTTTCAAATTGTAATCATTTTGTTGGATTTGATTGAGTTGCTAGATTTTATATGTTAGGCTTGCTTGATCGGATGAATTGGTTTGATTCCTAAATTTTTGTGCAAATCGTTATATTTTATGTGCTTCTCAGATTTAATCGGCTTTTACATGATAAATATGCTGGACACAACAAGGTTTTAAATTAAATCGTTTCGTTGGATTTGATCGTGTTGTCGGCTTTTATATGATAGACCTGTTTGATTGGATGGATTTGTCAAATTCTTAGATTTTTAGCTATTCGTAAGATTTTATCCATTTTTTAAAATTGATTGGTTTTTACATGATAGACATACTGGTCACTAACTGTAAAAAACCGTTTTTTACATGATTGATTTTAAACTGAATCATTTCGTTTGATGTGATCGAATTGTGTGGTCATAACCTTGGTTTTATTGGATCGATTTGTTGGTATTGTTGGTCATAGTCGGTATTAGTGTGTGTAATGTGTTATAGTGAGTGCATGAGGCTATGATAATTTTCAATGATCTGATTATTCAACAAGTTGATCACTTGGATAAACATAAAGGCAATGTCCTGCTTGACTATTGGATTCAAGGGTCTTTCACTCCTTTTAAATTCCATGTTAATGAGTTTTCGTTGTTGGCAACTGTTTGATTTCATTGCCACTTAGAACACTGCTTTGCCCGTTTCAGTGTTTTCCTGATTGATTGTGGTATATTTTTGTATGTGTCTTGAGGTTATGATGACTTAGATGATCTGTGTATTTCGCAAGTGGATCATTGGGGTAGAGCATATAAGCAGTGTTCTTGCGTGAGTGGCTTGAGATTGATTTGAGGATCTTTTGACCATGATACGTGTTACGATATCCTCGTTGTTGATATTCTTTGATATCAAAGATGTATAGAACATTGTCGTTCGTTGTACCCATGGTCACTGACCTGTGGGAGCCTCTAGCACAAACCAAATAGGTTTGACATGCTTGTCTTAGTTGTGTTTGTGATCTTAAATCTTAATCTCTTGGTCGAGTTTGACTGGATTTTTCTAAAGGGTTTTCTTAATTCATTTGATTTTATCCGTATTTCAAATTTGATCAATTTTTATATGATATAATTATGATCATAATTAGGTTTCAACTGTGACTCGTTTTGTCGCACGGTTTGATCATCACCACAAATTTGAGCTTACATTGTGGTTGCCACTTTGATTGTGAGGTTTTGATGGATCGATTAAGATGAATGAAGAAAGCAAATCGAATGAAATTTGTGGTACATCTTGCATCCTTCTGTTCTTTCGAGTTGTTTAATTTGTTTGTATTATTTTAATATCTGAAAATTTTTATGGGGGTAAGAATTAAATACTCCTTCCATTATTGCAACATATTTTATTTAAAAAAAATTATCTAAAAAAATACAAAATCAATCAAACTCATATATGCATTATGTTCTTTCACAATTAATATAGTAAATCCCATTATTATTAAAACAATTCTTCATCAAATTTTCACAAAAAACAACAATTAAAATTGTGTGTAAGATAGAAAAATTTTATGTGGTTAAAAATTAAAGTTGAAAATGAGATGAGATAATCTAAATATTACATGTTCAAAATAAATGTTGCAAAATACGTGATATAGAGAGTGTAATAACAATGATAATGAAAAATATATTCCGTCCATTTCAATATGCTCATAACATTTTTCTTGCCGAGCAATCCCAATTTAGTTACAATATTGACATTTTAGATAAATTTTTCACGTAGAGGAACACAAAAAACAATAACTGTATATGTTATAATATCCTTCATATCTTTTTTCTTAATTGTTACTATTTCGATCCCGAAAAGATTTTGATCGATAAAAACTCTAAAAGATGTTACGAGACGATCAAACGTTACTTTTTGAGAAAATATTATGAAACATTAATGATGATAAACGTGATGTACTATAACCGTGCGATATTAAAAATTAGAATCGTAACGAAATCCCTCATATGATATATTGAATTATAATAAAAAATAAATGTTATAATAATTATGAGACGAAGATAATATAATAAATCTTATTATAAAAAAAAAATTGAAATACTAACTTAGGTCTTTAAAGTTTATACACTTTTGAAGTTAAGTTGATACTTGACCATAATGTTTTTGTTACTTGATTTAGTGGGAGATGGACACAATAATTTAATTTTCACCAATACCCTTCCTTGAACTACCGCACCAGTTGTTTCGAGTACCCAGTCTTATCGCTTTCGTGCCTCCGATCACCGCCGATCCCATTTCTCTACATCCGAATTCTTCCCTGGCCGTATTTCAATTTCTGAAAATACCAAAATTTCGCATCGATTCCTCTATCGATATCTGTTTTGGGGATCAAATCAAATTACGTTATTCTACCAGATCGTGTTCGAAAATTGAGGAATTGAGATGGCGAGCACAGCGTGTTTCATGATCGTGAGTCGAAACGATATCCCAATCTACGAAGCCGAGCTCGGCACTGCCTCCAAGGTAAAATCGCGGCGATGCGAACCGTTCGACTCATTTCTAGGGTTTGTGTTTGTTACAATGGTTCTTTGGTAGCAATATGAGCCTCTCCTGTGTTTGATTGCCCTAATAAGAGGAATTTTGATGTAATAGATGCTAATGTAATAGATTTGATGCTAATGTATTAGATCTACAGTTTCAAAACAGGCTTGAGGTCGGTCAAAGCCTCTGGCGTTATGAATCAGATATGCAAGCATTATTTAGGTAAGATGAGGTTTCGATGTAAATTGTAATGGTGCTCATTACCATTTTATAAGCATTTTAATGCTTAATCAAGTTTGATCAGCAGCCATAGGCATTTTATTTTCAACCCAACCAAATAGACCGCTAGTATTCGCCTGTCATTTTGGCATTATCATTATGGTACATGTAGTTCTAACAGCAATGATGATGGTGCTTTAATCCGATTTAGCTTTTCTCATCTTGAGAATCCTAGCGGGAATTCATACATCTAACATCATGTATTTGGTTAATGCCATTGGTTTTGATGATATCTCTGTGACATAGTTTTCTGCTTGTGAAATTATATCCTTTTGTTACTGATATATCCATAGAATCAAGTATATACTTTTCTCCAAACGTTATATAATTCCGACTTCTGTCACTCACCCTGTTGCTAACTCCTCAGATATGTTACATATTTCTATTTTTGTCAGAAAGAAGATGCTGCACAGCAACATCAGTTCATATTGCATGCCGCTTTGGATATCGTTCAGGACCTTGCCTGGACAACTAGTGCTATGTGAGCGTCTGTCTTCTATTCAGCTTCTGTGCTGGTTGCATACACTGATCTCATTACTAGAGTAAATTCATGATACAGTTGATCCTGCTTAACTGTTAGAAGTCGCCTCAGTTTCTCATTCAGCTCTTTTATCTTTCGTTTTTGACTCAGGTTCTTGAAGTCAATAGATAGATTCAACGATCTGGTGGTTTCTGTATATGTTACTGCTGGTCATATCCTTTGATGCATCTTCAATCTTCATCTTTCCGTCCGATATTATTCTTCATATTCAGAACATGAGTTCATCTTTCTTACTTCTTAGTAGCATATGCATGTTATCGTGTTTTGTAATATGCTATAAGTACTCTAGACATGCATACCGTTCTGCATTTAATCTTTATTGGTCTCTGCGATTGGCATCAATTTTGATCTGGCATATGAATTTGTAGTCTTCTCTTGAGTTTCCTTGACCGGTTAGTTATACATACAAGATTAATGCTGCTTCATGACTCACGAAATGACGACGGGATCAAAAGTTTCTTTCAAGATGTCCATGAGTTATACATCAAGGTATGCTCTTTCATGCGGCCATTTCATTAGGAAAAAAAAAGAGGTTGCTACCAAGATGTCGATGAGCTATAATCTAAGCTTCTTTCAACTTGCTTTGCACAAGCACTCATGATGGAGATATGCTGCTGTCGACCTCTTTTAAGTGACTTGGAGATGTGTGCATTTCAGATCCTCCTCAATGCCCTTTATTTACCGGGTTCACGCATCACCTCATCACATTTTGATACAAAAGTTCGAGCACTTGCAAGAAAGTACCTGTGAAGCCGCCACACAGTAGGACTCCCTACCTACTCTTGAAGAGATCTGCTATCATCCTGCTTCTGTTCTCGATTTGAATCTGCGTAACAGTCTTGATCTCGACCGTTGCTGTGCATGGAAGTGAAGTCCTGCCTTAAATTTGCTGGTTTCTTGATTACTTGGACAGTTTTATCAATTCCCGGCCCGACGCTGTTACTTACGGGCAAATCTGGGGAAATTGTTTAATGTATATGGTTCTTATTTCTTATGAATCTTATCCATTATTAATGTGTCATTCTCATACAATCTTCTTTAGTTACTGATTTACCATAATTTTCTGATATGGCATTTTTGCTGCTCTTTGGTTTTTTGTTTTGTTTACCAAGTTCGTTCTTATGTACATAACTACTCAGCAAATATCTTCTTTATCATACCTTGAAGCTTTTGCTCACTGGCAAGTCAAACACAGATTCTGCTTATAAGCTAAAGCTTGTCAGGCAACAAGCGTCAACAATTTAGTTGGTCGTTTCGGTTAAACCAGCCGGTATCCGATAGCTAGAAGGGTCCCTGCTACTTTAGCTAGACCACTTCGATCGTTCTTTTCGAATACAGACAAATCGGGTTTTCTTAAACTGGACGGCACTTGATAGGCATGGACCTTTACGACTGAAATTGTAGGAAGAGTACATGACCTGTAGAAGCTTACGGATATAGCATGGTGACCAAAACATAGAAGCGTTGGTCGTATAAAATCAATATTGGACCCGTCTCTATTGTGTCATGTGGCTAACATTTCCGGATTCCAAGTTGATATCTCCATTGATATAGACAGCTGATTGTGAATGTTTGGCTTATCATCATGTCATTGTCATATGAGGCTTCTGATTCTGGAGTTCTTCTCTTTGTACTACAGGATTTGGAGTTCGTCATTGCACTGATCACGATGTGCAGTCCACCAGGCACACCCGTTGCACGTCCAGTAACCTGTTTTTAACGTCCTCCTATCCTCCAATAAGATTAAAGTATTATGTCAAAAAGGATCCACTCAGCGATGAGTTATTTTTCTCCTAATCATTATATTATGAGATTATATGGATATGTTGTTTTGTTTTATTTTGTATCGAATAGTATGATGCAGGTTTTTGATTCACGAGTCTCAACTTATAACTAGTCTCGACTATAACCATTATATATTCCTTAATTAGGATCGCGTAGACGTTACAACACTTTTTAAGTCAAAGTATGACGGACCACGCTATGATCTCAATCCACGACAATATAAAATCAGCAGAGAACCATCCACAGATTTCCATTTCGTATAACCATACGTACAGATAAACACGTTACATCTCTCCCTCTCAATCATACATCCAATTCCCCTGTCCTTCCTCCTTTCCCTCTATATATATATCAACTCCTCCAAAAATTCTACCATCTTCAAACCATATACAAAAGCTCGTTAACAAAACACCGAAACAGAAAAAAGGAATCAGCAACAAACACAGTCAAGATCAACGCTTGGTATCCATGGCAGGGTTACAGAGATCAGTTGTATCATTTCGGAGGCAAGGATCATCGGGTCTCGTCTGGGACGACGAGAAGATCTTCTCCGGCGAGCTAACTCATCATCCCGACAACCACTACTTCTTCTCCGGCGAGCTTGCCAGGCCTAACAGGGGACAGAACCTCGGCTCGTCAGCTCGTCACCATCATCCTCGAGTAAAACACGATGAAGAGTTCAGTCATCTTAGGCCGATCAAGACGGAAAGATCAAATGCCGGGAGAGGTGTTCAGGATGATCAGTTGTTGCCCGCTGACCCGCCTTCGCCTAAAGTCCCGGCTTTTGGGTGCTGTGGCGGGTTTGGCGCGTCGCCAAGAAAGGGAATGAAGCCGAGAATGGTTCGATGATGATCGGAGCTAGATGTGGTGGTCGGAGCCGGCGAGCTGTCCGGTGATGTGTTTGGTGCTAGTTTTGGTTGTTAAATTATGAAAAGACGGCAAGTTTAGGGTCGTTGTTGATGATTGTTTATCTTGTTTAGAAGGTCTGTGTAAGTGTTCTAAATGATATGTTCAAGGACATGAATTTTATGTAAGAAGATAAAGAGGACATCAAAGAAATCATCTTCTTCAAAGTCAAACGATTCTATGTTATTTTTATGCAAGTACGGTATCGTGTATCAATAGTCATCTTCACTTCAACGAAACATTATATAGAAAAAAAAATGATAAATACACAATTGATGAATGTGCATGACAATTTGGAAAAATTTGTGTGCTAAACTATTTGATCGATCTGTAATGAGTTAAGTTTCATCTCCTCACCTACAATACGACCATGAATATCACAAAATTAGTGTACGTCATTATTTGCCCATTAAAGTTTTCCCAATATCACGAGAATTCTACAACAGGAACTCCGCCATCATCTCCATTTATTTCATTGTCAGCCCCAATCATGGGAAGATTCAAACCGATAATCTCCCGCTTCCCATCACCAAATCCAAATCCCATCATCACCAATCTCCTCCTCATCATCATCATCTCCAACCCCACTTTCCTCGAAACGGGAACAGCGTCGAAGAACACGAAAAGTCGCAACTCTCCTACAATCTTTACCAGTCCCAAACCCACCTATTTCGTACTACAAGATCGTCCACGGACACATTCTGGTTTCTGGGTTTCAATCAGATACCTTTGTGGGCAATGTTCTGCTGGATTGTTACTCAAAACTCGGTTGCGTTGAGAGTGCACGGAAGGTGCTATATGAAATGCCTGAGAGGAACTTGGTTTCGTGGGGGACGGTGATCGCGATGTATGTGAAGTGAGGTTTTTGTGAGTAGGCTTTGGTGCTGTTCTTGGAGTTGAGGAGGGGGTGGATGAGGGATTGAATGAGTTTGTATTGGGTAGTGTTGTGAGGGGTGGTTCGAGGTTGGGGCGGGTTGGTGTTGGTGGGCAGGTTCATGGTTTTTTGGTTAGGGTTGGGTTTAGTCAGGGCGTGTATGTGGGTACGTTGTTGGTCGATATGTATGTGAAGATGGGACAGATTGATAAGGCGAGGTTGGTGTTCGATGAGCTTTTGGTTAAGACCCCGGTCACATGGACAATAATGATAATGGGGTATGTGAGAAATGGTAGAAGTGATGTTGCGCTTATGCTGTTCAGTGAGATGAGTGATGATGGTGTTGTTCGCGACGTATTTGGTATTTGATCTCCTGTGCGGTTGTGTACTTGTGCGACGCTTCAGTATCTTGTATGTGGCGAGCAAATTCATGCATATGCTCTGACAGGATTCGAGAGGGATGCTTCAGTCTTAGATGTTCTCATAGACTTTTATTCAAAATGTGGTAAGGTGAGAAGTGCATGAAAATTATTTGACCGTATGGTTACGAAGAATATGGTTACATGGACAACGATGATTTCCGGATACATGAAGAATTTGTGTCACACTGATGCAATCGAACTATTTGGTGAGATGAACTTATTGGGCTGGTAGTCTTTATACAGTCGAAGTCTTTATGCAATCGAAGGGATAGATAGGAGACATTAGTTCCATGATGTTTCAAAAGGGTAATACTTTTTATTCCATAAAACGGATGTCTTTATACATCAAAATCTACCTAAGGAAAAGAGTAACACATAACGTGAGCGAAGGAATATCCAAATCTAGTAGTAGACCAGATGCTGCTTATTGCATGATCTTAGCATCTCGTGGACATGATGTATCTTATATATTAGTTATAATAGCTGCTCGATGAGACGATCAATGAGCATTGGATTGGCTAGCGAGACCCAGCGAACCGGAGGCGGTATTAGGCGAGGGACTGGTGGTACCAGCAGCAACGGCAGGCGAAGTGGTGGTGGTGGTCGAGGTGGTTTCGGTGCTGTCTGCATTGTTCATCCCCAGGGTGGACTTCACGGCCTCAGCCGCGCCTTGTGCCATGCTCTTCACTTGTTCTCCAGTCTGTTGAAGAAACTGGGTTGTCTGCTGGGCAGCTCCCGATGCTGCCTGAGATACTTGGCTCATCACTCCTTCAGTCTTCTCCTGTAACAAACACCATCAAGATAGATTTGTTTCAGAATACTATATAATATTTATCGGGATTTGAAATCTATCCATCAAGATGACATCATGTCGTGTAGATTTTCATTCAAGATCTGTCTAATCATTGCCTTCAAGTATAAATTGTAAACCAAAAACTAAATGCTGATTATAAAACTAATTAGAGGTAGTAACCTGAGCATGAGCAGTGGCATCCTGTGCCTGGGATTTCAATTCATGGCTTTGCTGGCTTGCCATCTTTCTTCGTAAAATGCTATTAGCTGCGAACTTTCCTGATAACAAATGTGATTATTGAAGCGATGAAATTTCAGCGTTCTAAAGCACAAATTTATACTGATGGTAGTTCCTGTTGTGTTTGTAATAAGGCAATGTGCGATATTGACGGATCACCTTGCTCTTGGATTAATCTCGATCTCCATATTGTGGTCACAGAACAGGAAATGTAGTTAGCCACAAAACAGAGCAAATTCAGGATCAGCTCCCTAATTTTAGCAACCAATCTTGAAGTCGCAAATTTCCCTCTTTTTACCAGGTGCAAATTACATTGAAGATCAGTACGCGAAGTCTTCCAACAACACAAGACTAAAGATATTGGAATTTCGTATACACTAGTAGATTCTTCGAGTGCATTTTTTAATGTGCAGTAGGCATACCTGTACGGATCATCGGCATTTTATTTGTTTTCATGATACGCTTCCAAAATTAAGGAACAACTTATCACAGAAAAGTTACTCAAAATTGTTACATGTTATCATCGATAAGATATTTTTGTTAGGAGTTAGTATAACCTTAAGATGATTCGTTCTACAAAAATAACAAAGTTGAACGCATCATCAAAACATTAAGAAGAGCCTCGGGTGTCACTTGAACAGATAAAAAATTGTGGACTTTGTGCATTGACAATCAATAAAAGATGTGTGCTTTCGGTTACTCGCCACTCTTCCTCAATTCCCAGGAAGAGATCAGTAACAGACTTCCCAAAGTACAGCTCGAACATCAGATCACTCGATCAAAAACTCATCAAAGGAAAACAAAATGGAAGAGCTTCTCGTTTTTGAGAAGCTGCAATGTTTGGCTGTCAACTGTTCCAGTCTTGCCAGAGTTTATTCTCAGCACAACAACATCTAACTTCGATCAGTGAGCATGTTCCTCTTCGTCGTCGTGGCCATGGGGTGATCCTGCTTTGCCCAACAACTTCCAACTGCAAAAGGGATATTACAAAATGGAGGAAGCACATCAATAATGGTAACCTTATAGTTGTGTTGGTGTGCTAAGGTATGAGGCTAATGTGGGAAGGAAAAACACGTGAGTGAATAATGGCCGAGTTAAAACCACAAAGTTTTATCCATAACTATCGATGTTAGCAGCTCATGTTCGATGTATATACTTTATACTGATCCATAAAGTAATAAATAGAACTAATACTGGTTTGTTGTACATTACAGCTTCAAGGATAGAATTACTTGTCAATGGTGTGTCACCAACATCATTAATCAATACCAAAAAATGCCAAAAATAATAAGGCACTGAATAAATCCATCACTTACAACAAAGTACTGAGTGCACACAGGGCATTCAACAGGTTTTCCCTTCTTCAGCCTAAACCATACAACATTGTGCTCATCCTCTGCATGTCAAGGCAAGTAAAAGCATGATAAGGTATTGAACTTTGTTAGAGAACAGGAAGAAACCGGTGAGATGTAACTACAGAAATCAAAAGATGAAAATATTGGCAGACCTCCTTCCCCTCCTGGACATCCAACAATTCTTTCATCGTAGACCGACTTCACAAAAGCTGGTGCTTCCTGTCAACATTAAAATGCAAAAATACTGATAAAATGAAAGACAAAACAATATATCATACATTTCAAACCTCAATTCACTGGAGCACAATGGAGCTTAATAGCTTATCAGCGACACCAATGAATCAGAATTTAGAATAGATCTTTAACTTCAAAAGGGGGATGTAAAGTTCTTAAGCAATGTGTTAAAGCACTTGATAGGTCATAGGTTTCAGGCAGCTTGGAGAAAAAACATGAAGAATGACGTGAAATAAACTAACTCCAAGGCATTTCCAACGGTATCATTCATACAATAGTAGTTATGCACAGGACTGGAGGAACATTAATGATAGAAGAGTTACTCATCCGTAACATCCCGTTTCTTCCTTGCGCATTTGATACATATGTTATGTTCAACAATTTTTACTTATTCAGACTAGAAGCTTAAAAAACTCGATGGCATACAACAATCCGTACTTTCTTTACCTTGTTTCACATGATACAAGTCAACTCTCCACACTACTAGGAATCTTAGACTCCAAATCCAATACTCTACAATGACGTCTAGTAGAACGTAAATATATCGCCACTTTAGTTCAAAAGCACACAAGAACTGAACTATATTGATTCAGTAATGTGGCCCTGTGGTTCCTCAAAGAAGAAAAACCTCATCAAGAACTTGTGTTGCATCAAGCACACATCAAAGCAGCACTCAAACGATCAATCAACACCATAGATGAATCATAAAATTTTAAACGAATGCATTCCATACAATGAAAATCGAACCAAGGAATACATGGATCCACATACTAGGAATTCAGAAGCTAACCTTGGTGCCGAAAGGACCGACGGGATGAGTGATCTCCAAGATATTCTTTCCCTAAACCACAACCAAACACCAAAAAGAAAACCCTCACAGTAACATCCATCCATCCATCATACAATGGAAAAATTGAAATTATAAAATCCAGTAAACTCAGTGACGCAGGAAACAAGATCAAAGCACCTGAAGCTGGGCTTTCGAGCTCCTCTCGCTCGTGTCCGGTGGCGATCGGCATCAGATCCTCAACCCTAAACCTCGGCTTCGATGATGCCACATTCATTGCCACAAACAACACAAAACAATCTCAATTGCACACAATCACAATCACGACCACAATCTGATAACAAAATCAACGATCGGGATTTGAAAAACCCTAGAGTGAGATGTTACCAGATTCGGTGGTGATGAGGCGGAGTGGCGGCGGATGAGGAGGAGAGAGAGGAAGCGAGGGGGCGAAGGTGAGAGGAGATGAGTCGTCTCAGCATTGCGGCGGCAGCGACGGACTTGCCGGAGATGGGAAAAGGGCGACGGAGTACGTAGTTTTTGACGAGAAATGCACAAGTGGAGGAGAACCCTTTCGGGGTTCAACGGTAAAAAATGTACGTATATGTGTATTTACATTGAGTTTCATAAGTATTTTTGCAAGAAAAAGTTAAAATTGAGTAAAAAAAGAAGATAGGTAATGTCTGAACGGGGAAAGATGAGCGTAATTGTGGAATTTGAAATTTTTTTATAAGTAAACTCAAAGCAAAAAGAAGTTTCATAAGCCCATTCTGTGAAGACAGAGCGTGGATTCGTTCTTCCTCTCCTCATCGAACTATTCACCTGACATCGATTGCATCGATCAATTCACGGGGTTGTTCAATTCAATTTCGCAGATTGATACGATGAACTATTTAACTTGATGTCTCGAAGGATCTGGTGGCGAATCGACATCACGCACGTATTCATCCTCCTTGTTGTGCCGTGGATCGGAATCCTTGCTGACAGATTTCCGTGATCTGAATTTGAGAACCTTGATGTAAAAATGTTTCGGTTCATTCACTTCATTGTGCTCTAACTAGGTCGTTTCCATTATGCTGTTGTTATTTGCTGGTGAGCCGTTGAAGTTCTAGTGATTTTATGCGCATTGGGTGTGTCTACAAGTTACACATACACGGCAATTTCTCTGCTTCCCTTCATCTCATAACTTTTATGAAACGTATTGTACTTCATCATTCTGTTGTTCGCAACAGGAGTAAAACGCTTACATCAGAGATGTACTACAAGGCCTTTAGGTCGTAGTGGTTTCGTTCTTGCTCATATTTACATGTGACATAGTAATCATACCCGTTTTTATGGTATGAGTTCTTTAAGTGGGAATTATGGAATGGCAGCTGTTAACGGTTCAGATGATAAGCGTGATGACAGCCGATCATGGGAAACAGGTTTAGATTCGGCGTAACTCCATAGATTAAGCATATGCGCGATGCACTTAAAGGTTCTTTGGCAATGAGGTAGCGAGACAAGATTGTTTAGAAAAATACTCCATGAGTTCAACTTTGGAACTTATTTTAATCAACTCACCCCTGGATTTAAGGAGCTGCTGGGGATCTGTGTATTTGGTATGGAAGAATGTGCGAATTTCAATGTAGTACTATTTCTAGTGGATGCTGCTATCATTCGCTTTGTTTTTTTTTTCTCCCGTATGAGCTGTGATTTCTTCTGGATTTTTGAGATGTTGATTGGTTTGGGACTTCCTAGAACAGAACATACCGTCGGAAAGACGTATGCTCTATATTCTTGTCAGATATTGTTTCCCGGCTTTGCTGGCATACGGGTGCTCTAGGATGGAAGCAGCATGTAAACCTTAGGGTTGGCATAGTTTTGCGTGTAACTTCTAATCTTTCTGTTTACAACTCTTAAAGTTTTTATGTAACGTATATTGTAACCGCATTGGGACGATGAAATGCCAGCTGAAAAACAAATATATATCAGATTGGTAGTGATGGTGAAGAAATGAGCTATGATTTGTAAGCTAGAGTAGATAGGAAGTATTGTTCTGTTTGGTTATTTTCCTGGATGATTCACAAAAGTTATGAAGGTATCTATCATGATAGATTAGTCATATTCATGAACAAAGATCAAACCGCGGTTTCAAGTTTTCTTTGCTACTTGCCTAACACTCGGCTTCGCCTTTTAATCTGTCATGTTACCGATAATGTCCGTGGAAATGACTGGCTTCTGTTTATCTCATAGGAGTATATAGGAATTCAGTATCCCATTTTGCTTTGCTGCGTAGGATGCCACTGCATAAGATTGCTGTAAGTTTGATCCATCCTGCTTGACAGGTCGTGTGAGCTGGTGACTTGCATTCTTGCTCACCAGGTCACTATGATCCCTTGACATGTTGGGACCTTCCATGCTGTACATATTGCTCGTGAATACAGAGCTCTTAGGTGTCTTTGGGCTGGCTGTCAACGGATGTCTCAACATTCTCTACAGGCAAGCGAAATATTCAACAAATACGTTGCTTAGATTTCCCATGTCTTTGAATAATTGTTAAACGAGACAGTAGCTGAAAGCTTTCCTATATTTCCAATGAGATTATATATTTGCATTATTTTCTCTTGCAGCCTTGCTGCCCTCGAGCTGGATGATGAAAAATAATGTCATAATTGGGTTGACTCATAGCTGAAGTGGCCTCTGGACGGCAATATCTTTTGAGGTAATCACATGCAACTGGATTAGGTATCCGATAATTCTGCTTGTTATCTCATGTTCATTAGCATGCCAGGCTGAACTTCAGCTATATATATCTCTAATAATGATGGATGAAATGACCTTTTGTAGACTGTATACGCTAATACGAGTGTTGATTGTTTGTAGTCGAGATTTACTTGCATTGGGCTGTCAGTTCAGGACGGCGTTAAATGAGGCTTCATCTAGTGCCAATCCAAAAGATAGCAGATTAAGGTTCTCATTTTTGTTAAGTAAAAATTGATCAGTGACCTGAATGTTGATTGCTTATTAACCGACTTTTGAGTACAGGATTAGCAAGTTTCTTAAAGTTCTTATATTAAGATATACCGTACAGAAGGTCGGTTAATGAAATTTAATCCTCGGTGTACAAGGAAATTTGGGATACCAAGTTGCGGCATAGGACGCTAATCGGCGTGCAGAGTTTCTCTGCAATGGAAGTGATAAATCTGTGGAACTGTAGGATATAGGATAAATCTATCACATGGTTATTTGTGGACCATCAGTTACTGTTACTGATCTACGAAGTTCTGATGATCACTGAAGATGACCACAAATATGAGTCTGGTGGTCCATTTTGTGCTAGTTGGTGATATCGAATATGGAATCTGAAAGTTGCGTTACACTGATATAGCAAAATCCGTTAGACGCAGGCTCAACTTTTGGTAGTATTGTGTCCTGATTTTGTATATTGGGATTCGCTGTCATTTTATTTGTCACTTCGCAAGACCCACCACATTTGGTGGAAGTTTCGCACGATTAAGGGATTGTTTTTTTTTCGGGGGGGGGGGGAAGAAGTCAAGTGAAAAAAAGAGGATTTTTGTAGTGTTTTTTTTTTATTTTAATCCAAGTACTCATTGGTGTTGTCAATTCTTTGTAAATTACAAGTTGAAATTTAATAAGCATGTGAAGCTCTCACATGAAAAACATGCTTTTCACTCAATGGGAAGGTGCGTCCAATTGCATATACTCTTCCCATTCTTCTTTCTTCGTTTTTGTGAGTTGGAACATGTTTTTTCTCTTTTCATACAATGATTCATTTTCTGTTATAGAAGTACTACCAGTATGATTATTTCATCTGCTATTTGTCCAAGCCCTGTTCCCGCTTGTACCGTTTTATTGGTAAAGTCATAGTAGTCATTTTGGCTCTTTTTCAGATATGCATTGAGTAACTTATTCGACACATGAACAAGTACAAGAATGCCAATAAAATTATGAAATGCATGGCTGGATATACGTGGTTGGTTTCTCCAGATTAGTAGACTTAGACTTCAAATCGGTTAGATGTAAAACTTGATGATGGGATCATGATGATATATATCATAGCTAGTGTCTACTGGAGTAGGACAAGGTATATATTTTCTACATCATACAAAGTATATATGGACAATCTTTACACTATTTGGTTACATGCCTAAAACTTGAACAAGCAAAAAGGGTTAAGCTCTCTGAAGTGGACGAAAAAAACATGCATCATTTCCTCTACCCAAACTATAGGTTACGGAAAATAATTGGTGCACCATATTGCGGATAAAGAAGCATTAGAAGTGTTGGTGCGTGACAGTAGCTAGGCGAAATATCTAACGAGAAGCGTTGCAAGATCATAGCCATTGCTAACTTGGCTTGAATAATGGCTAAATTTTGCCCGATGCATTGCCGACCCCCGAGCCCGAAAGGCATGAAAGCCGTCGGCTGGTTTGCAGCCCGTGCCACACCTTGGGAGAATCGGGCCGGGTTGAATTCACTAACATCTGGACCCCATATGGTCGGGTCATGATGGACGGCTAGGATCGGGATTAGAAGTTCGGTTCCTTTGGGAATCGACATCCCTCCGAGTTCCACGTCCGCTTTGGGCCTTCGAACCGAGGCAACTACTGGAGGATATAACCTTAGCGTCTCGTTCACAATCATACCAAGCTGCAAAAGTGAAAAACATATGGAAATTGCATCACATGTATGTCTGATGAACCTGTATTTCAACAATAGTTCTTTACTATGTGATAAGTTGTAGTTTTCGTTACTAATTTTATTATTTTATGATCAGTACTGGATTTCACTGTTTTATTTAGTGAACCTACCGTTTTGAGATTTGCAACATCGTCTTTCGTTGGAGTATCGCGTTCCCCGCAAACCCGCAAGACCTCTTCACGTGCTAGCTGCTGCCACTGAGGGTGCATAGCTAGGAGGATTGTTGCCCATATCAACAGATTCGAAGTTGTATGCTTTCCAGCAAAAAAAAAGCTTTTGCACTCTTCCACAATGTCCTCCATCTTGATCTCTTCACTTTCTGCTGCTCCTGTTTGCCTCGACAAACTCGCCCGGATCAAACATTCCAACAGATCCATCGGGGGAGGACTGACTCCGTTACTCTCCTTCGTTGGTAAGCATCCTTTGTCATCGAGATCACGCTTCCTCCTATTAATAAGCCGAGTCAATAGGGACTCGATCTCCCTATCGAGCTTCCAGCTCATCCGGTTCCTTCTTGTTGGCAAAAACCTAATTCAAATTAATGAGAATCAGAATGAATTGTTATAAACATGTTCAGGAACTGTGTTTACTAATTTGCCAGAGTGTGCTTATCAGTTCCCTTGTTTATTTTCTTAAAAACTGATCATTCGACTTTTAAAACTGCTGGCAGGGACTAATGCTATATCGGCCATCTAACAAATGTGATTGTCGCTAACGTTCTTCCTCTGAAGAGGTACAGGAAGTCACCTGTGACCGGGAAACGAGATTTTCTGCAATGCTTCGTCCGCATAGACGACCTGTCGGGCTTGCAACTCGTAGATGGCTTTGCCATCGTCATAGCTGCTACCGAAGATTGTTCTGGTGATGACCTCTTCTGTTAAACTTTGAAACCATTCTGAGACTTCAATCTCAGCCTTGCCTGAACTGGAAATGACTGCCCACTTGTCTAGCATTGCTCCCACTGTCTTACCCATGATTGGTATCATTAACTGAATTGACAAGGTACAAAGAACAAAAAATCAATATGATACTATCACTTCAACAATCAAGATATGAACTTCAACCATATGCAAAGTACATCAAGAAAGTATATATGGATTTGTGGTCCAAAAGTATGATAATTAATCATAGGAGGATTATGTACTATCCTTCTACTTGAATTCTTAATTGAATTAGTATGATTTCTTACTCTGAGATTCTCCATGTGAAAGACGGGCGATATCGTCTTTCTACGGTGAGCCCATCTTTCACCTTTCAGTGATATCAATCCATCGCCTTCGAGCTTCCTAACAAGAGGGTGTGACTCGTATTTCTCGCAGGACTCCGATCTTGTCGAGTAGATTTCTCGGATCAGCGTCGGGTCGGAGATAGTAAGGCGTGGGCTGTATCCGAACCATATCAGGTACGTTCCTCCTGTAATGCAGGAAAGTTTAAAATTAGTGGGATGATGTGTGACAAAGAGAGTAACGATTATATGGAAATAAGACAGCACAGACAGAAATCAAATAGAGCATAAAAAATACAAATGTTAGTAGCCTAGTTCAAGCACTACACAAATGCAAAAAACTTCATTCAATTCTTCATCAACCTTTGCCATTATGGAATCAAATAATTTGAGGAAGAAGGAAAAACAGGAGACAAATTTCTAGTTGGGGGAGCAAAACTCATAACACTCAATCAAACTAATTCCCAATGATAAGTTATCCCGCGTAGAGAATTATCCACAGCTGAATTTGATATATCGATAAAAATATGATATATCCATAATAAAATATAGTTATAAACCACATCCAGAACAGAATCTGACATATTTTATACTGCTTACATCTAGACGAGTGCGAAAATAGTAAAATTTAAATAGAGGTCGGGTAAGTTACCATAGAGTTTCTTCCAATGGTGATAGAAAGGGAGCACTCTAGGGAGGATATTATGGGAAAGAGCCATAGGTTGAGAAGAAGCCTTCCTCATCAACTCAACAACATCCTTCATGTTTCCAATGAAGAAATGGTATGTTGGTCCCTTGATGCCTTGCTTTGAAAAGTGTTTGGTAATCTTCATTGGTCTCCACCATAGAACAATCATCACCTTTGTCACCAAAACCATTGCCATCAAATATACCAACGTACGAAACATGAAGCTTCCCATGTCAATGTACTCTTCTTCCACTATTCTCCCTCTAGGATGGAATTCTCTATGAGTTCTAGTGAGAGAAAGAAAGAGGAAATCAAGCATTTTGAGGGGTTTTTTTTTTTGGTGTTTTATATAGAGGGCAAGCAAGGAAAACTTATAATGATGGGTCAACTTTGAGAGGCCATTTTGAGCTTTGATTATTTAGAGGGGAAAGGAAAAATAAAAGGCTGGACCTTTTTGGTGAAAGGCATATAAAGCTTAAGACTCCACTTGAATGCTTTGTTGTTTTTGCTTAGTTTAGTCTCTAACCATGTTTGGTGATGTATATGTTATCTTCTTATTATAGGACTCACGATGGCCAAGTACAAAAGTCTTAGGTTTATAATTTAATAATAAATATTTATTAGTCTTGATTTAGTTTTAAACGTCACGGTCTTGCGTACTTATGATAACAAACTCTGAAGCAAATTAAACAATTGGGACCATTAGGTGTTTGATAGGACGATTATCTAAGCATCAATTGTGAATTCACACCATTATTCGTATAATATCAACTAGTTGAGATATTCAGGATAATTCGAATAGAGTCAAATCGTATCAGAGATACCATTATTTTATTAATCGAAATGACATGAGAACTTGATTTTCTTTTTTGAAACGTTGATTGAGTTTCTTTGTCTAAGGTCTCTAGATGCATAGTGTTCAACTGTTAATCAATTAGACAAAGCTCCTATCCTCGCAGAGTATAACATTGCTCAGCTTATATTGCCTGTCCTAAAATTGTCTTCTCTGATATTTATACAGTGGAAAAAATGATACAAACGTTATGGTATTCGGTCTACAATATAGAATTCTTTGAAGCATGTCTAGTTTTTGTCATGATAAGCTTTAGTATTATAACTATTTGAAAAGTGTTATAATTATAAACAGTGTTTGTCACACTAAGAACCTGATATCATTATAAATGATTAATATAGATCTATTGTCCAAGACGAATATGATAAAGTTTGACCACAAACTTTAGTTGACATGTATTTCTCATGAAGTATAAGAGATTGATAACATGTAGGAGACATAGATTGTTAGATCTATTTTAGGATTAAATATGTATAATTAATACATTGGGTCATTATGTTGTTTAGCCAAATTAAGAGATCTAATTATTGTGTTGGCTAAGGAACTTAATTTAAATTGTGGAATAATTAAATGTGGACACCCGGTAATATTATTTGTTTGATGACGTGACGAACGATAATATTAAACTTAAGTGACGAAAATTAATATTGGGTGGAGTCCCCAAAAGTCGTGAAATAAAAGAAGAGAGGGATTAGGGTTTTCCATCTATAAATAGGAAAGCAAGCCCATCTCTTCTTTTCCTCATTATGAAAAACAGTTTCTCATTGCGTCAGAGAGTGGAGGGGAATACGGTCACGATCTTTCGGAAGATTTCAATTCCGTATTAATTCCAGTGCAACCAATTGAGATGAATCCATCAGGTACGCTTCCGCAATTACTTATGTTTGATTCTTGATATATTCATATGAATGATTTTGGGATAAGCGATTGTTCTTCGTATCTAGAATATTTCTTTCAATTGGTATCAGAGCAGGTTCATATTGGATTATCAAGAATTGATAATAGAAATCTGGATTCATGCTTAAGGGTTTCGATTCCATTAAAAAAAAAAAAAATTTGGCATCGGCGGCGACTGACCCTGGACAGAAACCCTAATTTCTGGAGTCATCAATTCGGTCAAAACAGAATATGTTGGCGGTGGGATTCGAACCCATGATGGGC
>LIEC01002638.1:0-10844 GCA_001925005.1 Drosera capensis | reverse complement strand
TGGACAACAAGTCAAGATCTGACTCGGGCAAAGATTGATCCTGTTGATATTCAAGCTCCTTCTTCTTTTTCCTAACAAGAGTTCTTGAAAATTCTCTCACTTGATCGACAGCTTCTTTTAGTCTCCTCTCCGATCCAATATTCAAGAACCTCTTAAGCTTCCACACAAAGGGGAAAAACGTCATAAACCTTTGCAGACTGATCTGAACAGCCTGCTCGAAGGCAATGGCAAATTTCTCCTGTGGAAAAGAAGGTGACAAGAACTCGGGGTCATATCCAAAAGCAATCTTGCAAATATTGTCGAATGTAAACCGTTTTAGTACTTCCTGTAGGTCAAGGACTGTCCCCTTCTTGGCGGCGTCAGACAGGATGGGAATAAGGCGGTTGGAGAGCTGGATGTCCACGACATTCTCAACAAACTTCCTTAATGATTTCGTATTGAATTCATTGCTTGCCACTTTTCTCTGGAACTTCCATTCTTGGCCATCAGCGTTGACTATGCCATGGCCTAGAAGATCCTCGAGGATTCCGGTGAAGACGTTACCTTTAGGATATATAGAGAACTTGGTCTTGAGTATGTGCTCTACAATGATGGGGTTTGCCGTCCATGCATGGAGGTGACCAAGTGGTCTATGGAGGATGAAAGTTGAGGATGGTGAGGCTTGGATGATGTTCGAGGTCCAGTCAAGGATGCGTCCTCTGTTTTTAATGAACTCGAACAAGGATCCGATAACCGGGTAAGACTTTGGAAGGTAAGAGGTGGAAGAAGAATGAGTAGGGACGATCTTTTGGTTCGTTGAGGTGAAAAGTTTGCGGGCGATCAGGAGGACGGGTATGACGAGGAGAAGGGGAAGAAATGTAGGAAACATGTTGACAACGCTTGTGATTTAGAGAGAAATAGTTGCTTTTCTTCCTCAAGTTCTTAGTGTTTGTAGGATTGGGTAAATGGTGACTGCCACTTTTTTTATTTATGCATTTAGCTTGGGGGATTATGATTTCATACCCTTGTGGTTTTTTGAAACTTTGGTTGCTTGTGTTTATATTTTTATTTGATCAGGACTTTACCGGAAACGCTTTAAGACTTCTTCAAGGTAAACTAGTTGAACCAGTCTCATCACTTAGGCTTTCGCACAATGTTCAAGTTCCAATTTGTTGTAGTACCTGATTTGATGTCAGCTATAACCTGATATTATTATATTAGTGTATAACCTGATTTATATTAGTATTGAATTTGTGTATATTTTGATACAGAATCAATATTTTTTTGATATTATTGGGATTTATTGTAATAATTATGAGAGGAGTTAATGTGTGTAATGTGATGAGATTGATTTGATTTTTTTATATTAAATAATTATCAAAAATAAAAATATTTTATTTATTTTGAAATTGACAGAAAAAACGTTTCAATTAATTTCAAATTGAGGGAATACTTTTCTTTCCCAATCACATATCATGGAAGAAGTTATGCAAGTTATGTGATAAGTAGTTGAAACATCGATTATAAGAATTTTTTCTTAGTATTTTTTATAAGAATTTCTTTTACTTTTCTCATAAGAATATTTGACTTCTATAGTGTATTTTACTTCCTTTACTTTTCTCATAAGAATATTTGACATCTGTAGTGTATCTTACTTATTTTTCTTTTACGTTTCTCATTTGTTGTGCAGTCCCAATTCTTTTACTTTTCAGTGCAAAGGAGTGTTTGACAAGATCATCACTTTCCTGCTGTTGCATAAATGTCAACAAAAGATATTGTTTGATCTGTGATTACCTTTCTTTCCCATGTCCATTTGTCTCGTATTTGTGTAACGAGATTACAACATCTAATACATGGTTTCTTGACCTGATAACTTCTAGAGTATATGTTCAAAATCAACGTAACAAAATTACATGAAAAAGGAGATTCGGTGCTCATTTTTGTGCACGTTGTAGGGAAGATTACGATTGGTTGCTCATCTTTTTAGACTTCCAATACTGTAAGTGCGGTTAAAAATGTTCCGTTCAAGGAACGTAGTCTAATTGTAGTGCTTTTGGAATAACCTTTAGGCTTATAATATTCGTACTGGTTCCTTGGTTTGATCACAATAACAATCTGACCATGATTCACTACAAAAATTTAGGTGAGTTGCGACCATCAGATTCACTATAAATCAGTCCTTAAATCGTTGTTGCGATCGATTTGCGACGAAAACTGGTGATCGCAAAAAAGCTGATCGTTGATAGATTTAACGATCATCAACAATTTCAGGCGTAAACTTAGCGATGAAGAAAAAAACAGTCGCTCTACTTTTTAGCGACAACTCAGTCGTAAATTTAGCAACTGCTTTGGTCGTTGATGCCTTTTTCAGGGAAATGATTTTCAACGACCGATTCAATCGCTAATGTTTTATTTTCTTGATGTATCAAGTCAGTGATTGAATCGATCGCGGATGCTTATTTCCAGGTTGCAGAAATTATTGGTTTTCGACATTTTCCTATAATACAAAAATACGTCTACGATTTTTCACATTGAATCTCTACAACAAATACATCCAAAGCCATCTTAAATCGTCCCAAACACATCCAAATACATTAACCATCATCACAAATATCCAATCCTGTCTTACATCCCATCATAAACTCCAAAACATAAACAAGTTTTACAAACGTTTTCAACCAAAGAATTAGAAAGTAGTTTCATCAATAAATAAACATAAACTAGCAACCATGAATCTTTTGGCTGCTAATAAGCGAAGAAAAAGGATATTCAGTCGTCAATTTCCGACTACAACCTACATATCAGTCGCAAACATATTTAGGGACTAGTTCCCGTTGTTGTGTGGTTAAATCAACGATCAAGTAGTCGCAAAAAGGCTCTTTTTTTTAGTGAGTTTTTCTTCTTGTCATGTTCTGATACAATCTAGATTCTGAATATCTTGCATTGCACCAAAAACATGATCCTTGAGCACTAGAAGGATGTCAAAAGAGCATACAAGACAAGGGAAGAAAAGCCAAAGAGCCTTGACAGGAAATCTTAGGATAAACATGGTTATGTTATCAGTATTGTTAATCTTTTTTCTCAATATATAATCGGGAAAGTGTTTGTACCGCAAGAGACAGTTAATTCGATGCTGCGAGAGATCACAAGCGTAGATCTTTATTGTTTTGTTTAAGAGGATTTTATTTTTATATTGATGAAAAAAATTGAAGGGAGAAGATTCAAAATCAACGGATAAGATTAACTCGCAACATCCAATTATATGTCTCTTGCAGCACAAACAATTTTCCGTATATAATTCTCAAGTTATATTATATGTTGTGTTGCCATACTACTGTCTTTGTCGGCCACCGTTGGTTAATCGAGGGTGTTTGGGTCATGTATGTGTGGATGCATTCTTATTCTGTTATTGAGCTGGATGAATCATGAGCAACGATGGAGACGGTCTATCGCCTTTTGCGACCATGGCATGCATGATTTTGAAAGAGCTGGCCAGTCATAAGCTACCATTATTTGTTCTGTTTAGATGCATGAAGTGTTATTGGGGATCGATTCACTCAATGATCAAATAAATAAAAGAAATAGAGATACAAGATTTATATGGAAAAAACCCGCGAGGGAAAGAAAAAACTCACGGCCACCGACGAAATTCACTATGAAAAGATGATACACGGATTCTATTTACATTGGGTATTTATAGGCCAAAAAAAATGAATTAAACATAAGTCAAATATCCGACGGATGCATCGTGCCAGGGCCATATCCGTCACGCACGGCCATATCAGGCTCGTGCTCAGAGAATCAAAGAATGGCATCGCACATTACCGTGCCTATTTCGTCAAATTCCACAAAACGCAAAAACTCCTCACAAATCTCCCACTTCGAATTAATTCCCAAACATCAATCAACACGAAACAGCATCGACGATCACTTGCTAACTCGGATAGCAAGACCAATTGAAGTTGAACAAGACTTCACCTTCTCGATAGTAATTCACTTGGTAAACATGTCCGCAAGATTGCTTTTCGTAGAAAATCTTCACTAACTCAAAGAACCCATTCTCAACATGATCTCGAATAAAATCTTATCGAACATCGATGTTCTTCATTCGAGAGTAGTAGGAAGAATTCCGCGCCAAATAAACTATACTCATGCTGTCACAATGCAGTTTGCAATCAATCAACCGGTATCCTACTTCTTTCATGAGATCCCTCAACCAAATCAGCTTCTTACAAGCTTCTGAAAGCGCTATATAGTCCCCCTAAGTTGTCGACAAAGCCGTTTCCTTTTTCCTCCATGACTTGATCAAATTTATGATATCATTGACTTTTGGTCTACTTCAAACCATAGAGTCTCTTCTTCAACTTGCAAGCCAAGTTCTCTGTATCTGTCTGTATAAACTCTTCAGGCTGTCGTATATACATATCCTCATTCAACTCACGATACAGGAAAGTAGTTTTCCCATTTAACTGCTCTAAATTAAGATCCTCAGTAGCAACCAAACTCAGGACATCTTGTATAGTAGATAACTTAACAAGAGGAGAGAAAATGTCTGTATAATCGATACCTTTCTTCTATTGGAATCCTTTCACCACCAACCTGACCTTGTATCTCTACAAACCATTAGGTTTCTGCTTCAACCTATACACACACTTATTCTGAATCACCTTCTTCCTAACTGGAAGTCTCATCAAATCCCAAGTCTGATTGGCGCGTAGCGACTATATCTCATCATCCGTCATTTTCTCCCACTCGATCATATCACTAACCTGCATTGCCTCATCAAAGCAACTCGGTTCACAACTATCAGTTAGTAACAAATAGTTCGTAAAAAGAGAATACCGATCTAGGGCCTTTCTCTCACGAACCGATAGTCCAGCTACACCACGACATGGTGGAGATGGCGATGGCAATGGTGATACAGATGACTGTGGTGTAGTCTGTATAGACTCAGCTGCAGTAGATGGGGATGATGACAAAGACTCTCTCTCTCACTTTGAGTGACATCATCTTGTTCACTCGGAGCATCATGTGCTAGTGTACGCTCGAGCTACTTCCTTCCACATTACAATAAGAGCCGTCAAGATCAAAGAACTCATGAATTATCTTCTTGCTCTTTCCAACAAGTTGATCTGTAAGGTCCAAGATTCAACCTATAGGAGGGTGAATAGGTTGTTTAAAAACTTATTCAAACTTTTGATATGGAATACTAGATCTTTGCAGACCACTTAGGTAGTCTGCAGATGATGCTTGGTGGTCTGAAGCTGAGAAATAAAAATCTTTGAGTTTATCTCTGTTCGGGTGTGATGATTTGTTTGTAACAGTTCTAAACTTTAAGCAATTAAAGCAAGCAATAGACACAGTATTTATACTGGTTCAGACACTCGTTATTAAATGATTATCGAGAGCTTAGTCGAGTCTTCTCTTGGTAACCAGTAAAGCCAAGTCAAGAGGTGAGTATCACTATCTTCTTGTCTGTAGCGTACAAGAAACTTTCTTTTACAAGTTATCTAGTTTGTACAAAAGATGAATGACTCAGATCCTTTGCACAGATCCAATCTGTTCGACTCTGCTGCAAGATGTGTTCTTCTCCAGACTTGTGACACTTTTTTCACTGTGATCTTCACGAATTGGCTCTCTTAAGTAATCTTTGAACTTATGATTACTTTGCACACTTCCCTTTCAATCTCATTCAACAGCCTTACTTCAATGAGCCTCAACGATTCCCTTTTATAGACTCAGGGAATGAACCAAGCAAAAATGATACTGTTTCTGATGTGACACCTTGCCACTCGTGTCCCCCACCATCTTGTTTCTAATGCTGGCAGTACATTTACTTCAAAATTTATGTCGTTGCTGTCTGTACCTCAAATCTTCGTTTAAATAACATCAGACCTTTGACCCCATTTTAGCAACCATCTCTTATGTACTCGAGTCTACTGCCACTTCCAGTCTGCATCCAGTATTATAAGACCTAGTCTGCACTCTGTAACCCTAGTCTTCACCAAATCCCTATTGCAACTTCCAGTCTGCATCTAGATCTGATGCACATTATGCTTTACTATATTGGTCCTGATCTGCAATCTCAATCCCAGATCCTGAAACCTTTGTTGGTCTTTTGTTGCCCATTAATACCTTAACTGCTTATCCAAAAATGTTTCTAGTAGTCTGCATCTGGTGGCTTACATAATGTCTATCATTTGCAACCGTTTTCTCCTCAGCATCCCTTCCTATACTGCAACTATGTATTTGTTTTCTAGCCTAAGAATACTACCTAAATTATGACTAATACATCTCAGTTTTGTTCCATCAATTTCTATACAATTGGAGATATTGCATATTCCTATCAATCTCCCCCTAAATTGATGCTAACAAAACTCATATGTAAAACAACAAGATTACAACTTTTCTAATAACTTGGTTATTATGTTTTTGAAACAAAAAGAAAAAAGAAAGTGCAATAGAGATGTTTAGGCTTATCTTTGATGCTTCTTTCCCTTGCAATGTTGATGAGGTCTTTCCTCTGCATCTCTGTGATGTCATCTGTGTTCTTCAATAGACTACTCCACCACCCTATGTCTTGATGTCTGCTCCTCATGACACCCAGACCTCTTTGCAGACCTTTCCCTTTCTTTCTCAGAGGCATGTCTTTTCTTTGCTGCAAAAGACTTCTCCCCCTGAGTTTCAGCTGGCGTCCTTTGCTGCTCTGCTATAGTAGTCCTAGGAGTCCTCTATAGCTCTTCGGTAGTCTTCTTCTCCCCCTTTTTGTTAGCATTCAGGGTGGAGGTAAGAGCTTCAAGGCCAGTACGTATAGCCTTGAGTTCAAAGAATATGTTCTTCTAAACTACTTGTAATTTGGTTTCAAGTAGTCCAAATTTGGTGTCCTTGATGCGAATGGTCTCATTGAGTTATTATTGGGTGGTCTGCAGAGCCTTATTCAGCTTTCGTAGAACAGCTGTATGTTGGCTTTGGAACTTGTTGAGATTGGAAGAGCTCATTCTGTATTGTTGAAGGTTAAGAGCAATGGCTCTTTGCATTTGGTTCATGACTCCTGCTACCGGTTTCTCAAGCCTTGGGTTCTGGTTTGTCTTTCGTGTTCAAACTCTTCTGCTATTGGCTGCAGAGTTTCAAGTAACTCATGAAGTGCTTCTTTGTTCCATTCTTGATCTATTCTTCCCAATTTGTATCCTGTGGTGGCCTCTGAGGGTGAGTAGTGTATCCTTTCTACTGATGGTCTTGGCAGAACTGAAATAATTTGAACATACTTAGCTAAAATTCATTTTAGCTTGGCCTCTACTTCAGGAGTATGCACGAACTCAATATGCTTGAGTTGTGCCTGTTTGTGTCTTCTAGTCTTCAAGGTGGAGTCCTTGAGTTCAAGAGCTTCACTGAACAGGATGTATGGTTCCTTTGGTCTTGTTGATCTCCTAGCCTCCTTCTTTTGCAATTCAATCAATTGATGAATTTCTTATGCTGACATTCCATCAATCTCTCCAATAAGCATTTGTGACTTATTTGGATTGATTGTGTATAGGGTTCTTGGTCCTTGAGGATCAATTTTGGTCTGGCAGATCTTGTAGTTCTTGTTGGTCTTTTAATGGGAAGTTTGTGCTGCTTCATAAACGCTTGGATCAACCCTTCTACTATTGCCTTCTTCTTCATTTCTACTTGTGGCGAATTGCCTAGCAGTTAATAGGTTAAAGTAGTGTGCTATTGAATTCATTCTTCTACAGCTCTAACCGTCTGTAGAACTGCTTCAAAGACCTTTTCTGGAGAAGGTCTCACTTCAGTGGTTGTTGTTAACCACACCTCAGTTACAGTAGATGGACGGTCTTCTGCAATTATGGACAAATCCATTCCAATGCTGGATATTGGAATTATTGCTGTTGTGGTTGCCTCTTCTACAGTAGGCCTAATTATGAGTGACCTTGCAGCAGAGATGGCCTGAGGTGGTCCTGTCTTCTACAATTCAATGAGATTTGCATCTATTTGTTTTATCTCATCTCGTGAGTATCGTTTTTCAGTAAGTTCTTTTCTTAGTTAAGCTCGAGGTCCTTCCCTGACCTCTTGGTAACTCCTTTGGGCATCTAGGATAAAATTTTGAAGGTCCTCGTTTTCTCCAGCCTTTAGAAATTCCAATGCCACATTGGCACCATGAAGTACAGCGAATTCCAGTGCCTTCGGTGGTAGAGTCTTTGACGATGAGGGTTAGACATTTTCCTAGTCTATACTCCTACAGATTGTATTTCTACTTCCATGTCAGTTGGCTATGTAGCGAGGTGATCTGAGATTATCTCCTCGTCTGAGGTCTCAATGATAAGTTTTCTCATCGTTTCCCTGAGCTTCTTCATCTTAGTTGGTTGAGCCTTTCTGGTCTGCATATCTGCAGATGGTTGTGAGTGTTCTACAGGTTTAATGATAGTCTGCATAGCTATAGTCTTCTTTGTAAGTCCAATAGGCTGCTTGCCTATTTTCTTGACATCTATTTATTTGACCATCGTCCATGGCCTCCCTTCCTTGTCAGAAAGCTTCAATTTCTATTTGAGAAAGATTCTGATAATCCTTCCAAAGAGTGGTTGCTTTGATTACACAGCTTTTGCAAGCTAATGCAAGAGCAATTTTGCCAAATTGACTTCATATTTCGTGAGGATAGCACACATGATTTCTTACTGATCAGTGGTAATCTGATCTTTGCTGAATTCTCTGGAGAGAATGACCTTGATAATATCCGTAAGCATCTTGTGCTGTTTGGATAAGAATTTCTTCATGGTCCTTATTCTTTCATTACACCTCTCTTCGGCTAGCATGGCATGCCTTTCTGTTGTTTTCACTATTGTTGGTGGAATTATCCTTGATCCTTCATTTGGTAAGTTGAAAAACTGAGCAAAGTCATCTGCCTTGATGTAGATTGCAACTTTCTTTTCAGTAGTGTTGTATGAAATCAGTTGTAGGTTATCTATGACTTTTGCCTTTTCGATGAAATCAAGTACTTCATCATCAAGCAGAAATACTTGAGTCCGACTTCTTGGATCATATCGGCAACTTCCTTTACCTCATCAAATTCATCTCCTAAAGTGTTGAAATCGAACATAATACCAGTTTAGAGTTCGACTTTTCTTGATCGGCTAGATTGCTCCTCTGATTTGGTGTTCTTGTAATGTCCAAATTTCAACCTAGAGGGAGGGTGAATAGGTTGTTTCAAAAATTTATTCAAACTTTTGATGTAGAATACTAGTTTTTTGCAGACCACTGTTCTATGCAGACCAATTAAGTAGTCTGCAGATGACAGTTGGTGATATGCAGCAGAGAGTTCAAACTCTTTGAGTTTTATCTCTGTTTGGCTATGATGATTTGTTTTTAACAGTTCTAAATATCAATGCAGTAAAGGTGAGTAATAGACACAGTATTTATACTAGTTCAGACACAGTATTGAGCTTAGTCATGTCTTCCCTTGGTGACCAGTGTAGTCAAGCCAAGAGGTGAGTTTCACTATCTTCTTGTTTGAGCTTAAAAGAAACTTTTTTTTACAAGTTATCTAACTTGTAAAAAAGATAAAGAACCTAGATCCTTTGCACAGATCCAAATTCTGGACTATGCTACAAGATTTGTTCTTCTGCAGACTAGTGACACCCTCTTCACTGTATCTTCACGATTTAGCTTTCTTTGAATTTCTGATTGCTTTGCACTCTTTGCCTTTCAATCTTTATTCAACAGCCTTGCTTCAATAAGCCTCAACAGTTCCTTTTTATAGGCTCAAGGAACGAACCTATAGTACAACACAATTTTCCTGGAATGACACTTTGCCACTCGTGTCCCCCACCATCTCGTTTCTAATGCTAGCAGTCCACTATCTCCAGAATTTATGTCGTTGCTACTTTAAATGAAATCTCCGTTTGAGTGACTCCAGACCTTTGACCCAACCACTAGTAACCATCCTCTGCAGCATCCAGTTTGTTGCACCTTAGTCTGCATACTGTACTGTGAGACCTCGTCTGCATCCGTAACAGTTGTAACCTAGTCTGCACCCAGATATACTGCACATTAATGCATTCTGTGTTGGTCCTCGTTTGTAAGCTCAGTCCTTAGATCCTGGAGCCTTTGACGTTCTTTTTTTTGCTCATCAATGCAATAGTTGTTCATCCAAACTCCTCTGTAATAGTCTGCATTTGTTGGATTGTACGATGCTAGTACATCTGCAGCCGTCTGCTCACTCGTATCCAACCTATACTGCAACTACCTACTTGACTTATGGCCTAAACGCACTAATTACATTATGACTAATACATCTTATTTTTGTTACATCGATTTCTATACAAATGGAGGGGTTGCACATTCCTATCAATCTCCCCCTAAATTGATGCTAACAAAAACTTGTATGTAAAACAACAAGTACACAACTTTCTACTTGTTTAGTTACATATGTTAAAACTTAATTAAACATGATTACATTGTTTTAAATAAAAACAACATAACTAAAACAAAGAGAAATAGCATTGGAAGTGTTTTTATCCTTACCTTTGATGCTCCTTTCCCTTGCTGCGCTGATGTCTTAGTTCTTCTTTTGATCCTTTGCTACGCTTTGAAGGCCTTTCGTCTGACTGTCTGTGGTATCATCTTTGTTCTTCATAAGATTGCTCCTTATGATGTCTAGATCTTTTAGCAGACCTTTCCCTTTCTTGTTTAGAGAAAATTTTCCTCTTTGCTGCAGAAGACCTCTCCTCCTGAGTCTTCTGCTCGTCTACAGTCCTCCTTGGCTCATCTGCAAGCTGCTTCTCCCCCTGAGTTACAGCTGACTTGTTAGAGTCTTCTGCTGCTTTGCTGCATATTACTTCCCCCCTCCCCTCCCCCCCCCCCCCCCCCCCCTT
>LIEC01002525.1:0-32753 GCA_001925005.1 Drosera capensis | reverse complement strand
TAGTAAACCTGCCATTGCTTACAAGCATTTGCAACGAAGCTCTACCTTTTCCTGTCCTACACAAATTCTTAGTCATAGGTTGTCCACGGCTCAAGAGCCTGCCGGTGGATTCGAAACGGGCTGAATGGCCTAAGAGCATGATTTGGTTCGAGGAAAGCTGGTGGCATGGACTTCGATGGAAAACGAAGCCTCCAAGAATGCATTTGCTACGGAGTTTGATATCGCTAGTTTTGTCAAATATAGCCACATTTCTCCATTTTGCCAAGTATTAGTGACATATGAAGGTGATATCGTGAACTTGCACTTGTGATCTCATCTATATGAGCATATTATTGTCGATGAAGAACGATAATTGGTATTCAAATGTGCAATAAGTACAAAGCATGGTTCAGATTTATCGCATACTCTCACAAAATACATCTTCTAACAATTTCAAGCGGGTCATCACATAGGAGCCAAACAAGAAGTTATTAAAATGTATACTTAACTCAGATACATGTCACAAGTAATTATGTATAGCTTGTCACCAAGTCGAACTTAAAGAAGCATCCAAAGTTCACATACGGTACAATTCTTGAGGAAGCCGAGGTTCAGGGACAACAATAAGCGGGGTCTTCCTCGGATTCGACAGCCCAAAGATCTCCTCCATGTCAAGATCTGTCGGATTCATCCCGTCGGGCAACTTCCATGAAAATCCATGTAAAACGTTAGCCAAGCTCGACTCAATCACTTTCAAGCCGAGGCTATAGCCCGGACACATCCTCCTACCGGAGCCAAACGGCAAGAGCTCAAAGTTCCTCCCTAAAACGTCAATGTTATTATTCCCCATGAACCGCTCCGGGTAAAACTCCTCGGGGTTTTCATAAACAGCAGGGTCTCTTTGTATAGTCCAAGTGTTGACCAACACCCGAGTATCTTTCACAATGTCATACCCAGCGATGTTAATATCCTCTCGTGCAATGCGGGGTACGAGCATTGGTGCCACAGGGTGCAAGCGCATTGTCTCCTTGACTATAGATCGAATGTAGGGGAGGCTCGCTATATCCTTTTCTTGCACCCAACGCTCCCTTCCAACAACACGGTCTAGCTCTTCCGTTGCCTTTTTGAAGATTTCGGGGTTGCATAGGAGCTCGGACATTGCCCATTCCACCGTCACTGCCGAACTCTCTGTGCCTCCTGCTATCAGATCCTATCATCAAGAAAAGAAACTCTTAGGGGCTTTTGGTAACACTTGAAATTATAATGAATAGTTTTCTGGAGACGTGAAGTGTAGGATCAGCAAACCACATGTATAAACACTGAAAATCAGGTGTATAGCAACTGTCAAAATCTATCACTACCTGATTGATATCCGTATCCGCGTAAAGGATATATCGGCTTTTGCATAAAGCAAGCCTCTAGCTAAACAAATCAAGCGATCATTCCCTTCGCTCTTCCAAGGAACTAACTAAAAATTATAAAATTCGGAGCCAAGTTCGTCGCCTTCTAGTCACACATTCAGCGAAAGAACAATCACAATCTGTCGTGGAATTCATTTGAACATAAAGAAATTTACCTGAGTAAAAGCCTTGACACCATGCCTCTCAAGCTTAACTTCATTGTTAGGATCATCAGCAAGCTCCAACAACATATCCACCATGTCCTTAGCCACCCACACACCCTTCTCCTCCTCTCTCCTCTTATTATGCTCATTCAACACATGCTCCATGAACCCATCGAACCTCTTCGCCAACGTCTTCATCCTCTTCACATACCCTTGCAAGTCCAAGAACCCGACATACGGTATCCAATCCCCTATGTTCAACACGCCATTCAACAAGAACAACTCGTCCAGCAACCTCTTGAACTCGTCGGGACCAACTATTGAGCCCTCCTCCTCGTCACTGTACCTCTTCCCTAGCACCATCCTGCTGATCACATTGAGACTAACATTGGAAAGATAGTCTTTCAGCAAGATAGGCTTCCGGGCCGACCCGTGTAGTGCTCTAAGAAACGAGTTCATCTCCTCAACTCGGATATACTCGAAGAAATCGAGCCGTTTCTGGCTGAAGAGCTCCATCAGGCACATTCTTCGAGCCTGGCGCCAATACGGGCCATAGGGAGACCACGTTATGTCGGAGTAGTTATAGGTGGTGTACTTCCCGGCAGCTGTTTTGGGCCGGGAAGCAAAGCTGATGTCGTGCGTCTTAAGGATGAGTTGTGCCGTCTCCACGGAGGAGGCAACGACGACAGGGTACACTCCCCATCGTAGCATCATCATGTGCCCATATTTTCGAGATAGTTGGTGGAGGGAACGGTGCGGGAGAGACCCGATGAGGTAGAGGTTCCCTATCACGGGCCATGATCTTGGGCCCGGTGGGGAGTTAGGCGCTTTCCGGTGCCTGAGGCAGAGGGCGAGGAGCAAGGCAAGAGGTGCTAGCCAAGCTGCCATGTACATGATCCATGGTGGTTCCATTGTGATCAATGGTGGTTTTGTGACGGTCGAGACTGGTGTTTGTTCGAGTTGAGGATCCATGGATTGTCTTGGAGAAGTATATATAGTCAACGGAGCTTTGTTTATTTACAGAGTTGAAGCTTGACATAAATCCTTGATTTTATTCAAGATTCGAATATTGACTATAGTGTCTGTAGCTACATTTGGTGTGTACCAAGCCCAACAACCACATTGTATATCTTCTCTTCAAAGTCTTACCAAAATTGATAGAGAGGAATATTACTATATTAGTATGTATTGATTGACATCTGATATATTAGGCACAACACATGATCGCCATTAAGCAGTCTGAGACTCGCTTGATAAGTTTGCTAACCGTAAGAACTCAAGGGGTTAGACAGAAAAAGTTTGTAGATAACAGGAACAAGCGACTATGATCATTAGCACTAATCTATATTATACAGGCGCTTTTTGTTACAAATATCATACTGGCTGATATTAAAATGCATATTAGGTAGAGCTTTTTTTTTTTTTTAAGATCATGTTAGGTAGAGCTTGATCGATATGTTTGAATGAAACACAAAAAGAAATAAAGGGTACCTCTCTGGTTTGAGCAGAATAATAGGCTAGGTAAACTTCACAGAGAGAAAGAAACACACGACTTGGAGCCAGAATGCTATTAGCTTAATCAACAAAAATCATGAACTGAGACTCAGTGGACCATTAAATGTGTGATAAAGAAATTCTTAGTGAAAATGCTTGACAACTACTCCGTATCTTTCTAAATGGACTACCTAATAATCGTGGACTCTAATTTATTACACGAAAACTGTCCAAACTTAGGCATGAAAGACAGAGTTCTCGAAGAGTTAACCAAGTGTTGGAACATAACGCATTCTCTTTCCCTTGCCAGCAGCTAACTCCGGTCTCCGGAAAAACACAGCAAGAATTGCTCCAGATATGATTGTGTTGTGAACTGCCGTTTTGGTTCAGTTCAGTGTGGGTGACAGTAGACGGCAGCATCACTGATTAACAAGAGAAGAGAAGGAGAATTGAGCCTGAAAGAGATGAATGCAGCAGACTGTAACACAATGCAACAAAGACTGATCAGCAGAACAGAGGATATAAGCTCATGTTGATGTAATAGAGTGCAGCAAGTTTGGTTGAAGAAGTGAGGCAACTGGTCTTGTCCAGTGGTTAAGGCAACCTGGTGCGAGTTACTTGAATTTCGACAAAGCAGCAGACGGCGTCACATGATTAGATAAAAATTACAATAGTTAAGAATGAGCCGAAGGCAACATAGAAGAGTGTAAAAGCAGAACAACTTATTGGAGCATGCAGCAGGAAAGATAAGGGATAACGAGATCGATCGCCAAGATACACAAGGACAATGAAGAAAGAGTCGTTGCTGTGGATGAGGACAAGTTTGATCATTATGCAACAAGGACATTGCAGAAAGAGTCGTTGTAGTGGATGAAAACTGAATTGATCATACGCCCAGCACCAAGTGACTCCACTGCGCCTAGTTGTGAAAGCAAGAGAGAGACAGCACAGATTCGGATACGACAGAGAGAGATGCTCTTTATCCTCCAGCAGCATGGATTTGGTCGAAGATTGCAAATTCATTACGAAACCATTTGAAGATGGAAAGATAAAAACTAATCCATGTAAACACGAAGCTGACATACTCTCTCACGATTTTAATTAATCGTCTCGTTAAAAAAACATGTAAAAAAAATGATTTTTACATGTAAAAATGCATTAGAACACCATTACATTGACTCGACTTCTACGGTAAAAAAAAAAGATGTCTCCAAGACTGATACTACCACAACTAAGGTTATTGCTACAGTGTCCATTGCCGAGAAACTTCTTGGATATCAAGCTCAAAGGTACCTCGTGAGGTCCATGGTGCCTGATCCATGCTGTCTCACATTATGAACGTTTATTTCCCTGGTAGGCCATCGGGAAACCATACCAACTGGCCAATAGGCAATATGTTTCACATGGTATATCTGTAATTTATGTTTGGAAACAACAACAAATCCTCTCTACAAAATCTAAAGTACGTGATCCTATTCGATCACCATCGAGATTCTAAACACAGATTCTGCGAATGAAGTTTTGTTGGACTTTGAATAGCCCATACGTGGAACAGATTTGGGGTAACAACGGAGATATTGCTACAATGAGTCTCCTGGAGGGAGTTAACTGTATCCTCGTTCCGATAATATTATAGTTAAAATATTACATGTAATATTACAGGAGGAGAAGATGTCACAAAATTTTGTTTAATATTACATGAAAAGTTAAACTATCATTAACATCACATAAAAAAAATTTATATAAGATAAGTCCTTCCGTCCAGATATCGATGCAAACGTTTGACTGTGCATACATGTTGTTAGAGTTTTGACTCGTTTCGCACGGACGATTAACATCATTTTTTTGTTAAATTTTCAAAAAATATTATTAATAATTTAAATTATGTATTTCAATTTTAAAATTATGATGTTTATTTGTTATATCGTTAAGACGAAAAATAAAACTGGATATTTGATCATTCGTGTTGTAAATCATAATTTTATCTCGACAATAATGTTTATACAGTTTACATTAAAGTATTGAATACCAAGTAACAAAACTGTTCGAACTTACCTGGTGTACAAGTGTCCAGAGTGTCTCGACATCATCGATATTTTACATGGTTACCTTATCCGAAGTCAAAAAGTAAACCCTTTCACATGTAAAAACAGGAATCAGGAAAATGCAAACCAAGTGCGTGCAAAATAGTACTGAGACAAGGATCTTTATCTCAATTCTCAAGTCATCTGATCACCCAAAAAGTCGAGCCTGTGAAAGGGTGAGTGAGCATGCACGGGCAAAATAGTACAAGTAAGACATGACCTTTATCTAAAGTTTATCTCGAGTTTATCTCAATATCCACAATAAATGTTCTATTGATCCGGTGGTGTGCGTTCACAAAATATAGACACAGATAATACATGTTACAAGTTAACTTGTCTCGGTTGACATCGGTTGGCCATATATATCCGACCTATGACCTAGGCCTAAGCATGTTACTATGGTTTAAATCGCTTGACGAAACGAAGCTGTACAAAGTCGAAACCGATTAACCACCTACATAAAATGGTAGGATTTTAGTTAAAGAAATCTAATTTATTACTACATTCTTGGTCCCATAATTTTTACTGACCAAAGTTTGTCCGAATAATATCCTAGTATTTAAAACTTGTAAGAATTATGAGATTAAGGGTTACTAATGTGTAGTTCCCAACATTTCCTAAAAATTAATGGGTCGTCTGCACGATTTGCGTATAATATTTTAATCTTATAAAAGATTTATTTTTTATGATTTGATTGTTTATTATAATTTTTGATATCATAATTAGTTTAGAGGCCCAAAATAAGACCCAGTATCATTAAGTCAAAGATCCATAAGAAAAGGATAGATGATATATCATGAAGGGTTAAATCATCTGCCTACTATGAATATGACAGATGTTAATTATATAAAGGATCAATAATATCCTATAAATATACTCATTCTATCATAAAGAAGATAATTTTTTTAGATCCAACTCAGTCATTAGTCGGATATTTACTTCCTATTAATTTAAGCATCAGAATCAGCCCCCAAAAAAATCATTCTCGGCCCCGACTAACCAGTGTTTTATTTCCTGATGTGATTGCGGGTCAAGAGTCCGAATCGAACTCCAACAACACAAACACCATCACATAGATACCTGGGCTCACAAACCCAAGCAGCTACCCGTTTTTCACACAAACAATGACTACTTATCTTTATATCGTTAATATTTTATTGATGACATATCATGTTAGATATTTCTAAAATTATTTTGATTTTATCGAGAATATTTAATGCATTCTTGAATTTTATATAATTTTTCATAATACTTTTACGTTTAATTTTATTGTAAATTTTTTTTACGTAAGAACAAAGATAACTTTTATCATAGAATGAATAAAACATCTTTTCATTCAATCAATGGACAAAATCACCGAATTAACTTGTAAAAAATGAAATGAATAGACGAAAAATATCCACAAAAAAAAAAAGAATGATTTTTTTCTTTCTTTTTCTTTTTAATTAAGTTTTAAATACATTGATGTGAAAAGTCGATATTTTTTTTATCCAATATTAATCATGTGAATTGGACAACATCAATGTAAAAATAATATTATTGAAATAGCTTCTAAATTATTTAGATATTTTATTTATATTTGATAATGTTATCAAATATTTTCTTAAAATTTCTTTTGGGTAAACACGTCTTCTGTAATATTACCTGTATGAAATTATCACTATATTCTCAAAGAATATCCTAGAGATCCTTAAAATCTTTTTTTTTTGTCCTTGGTTTCACTCTGGTTTTTCTTTTTTATTGAAATGATGATAGTTATCAAATTATTGTTTTACATCATGAAACAGATCAAGTTGTTATAATGTGATATAAAACTTTTGACTTTTGTTTTCTTTTTGTCAGAAATTCTCAAAGGATTTAATAGTATATATGAATAAAAAAATAGGGAATATGAATTTATTTTCATAATTATTAATATTGATCATCGAATACATGGAATTTATATTTTTAAAACAGTTTTTGATGCTGCCAATGCATATTGTGAGAGGGAAAAAAATTTATGATAGAGAATTTTGTGAGTGTAGTGGCCTTGACAATATCAAAAACCCTTAGGCATATCATGTGATGGATCTCTAAATTTATATGTCCTTCATCTCATAACTCTTGTAATGATTTGAATCGGATTGATTTTTTATGTTTGTGTTGAATTTGATATATTTTGATTAATATATTATAATTTTTTATGATATTGACGGGATTGATATGAAAAGATGAAAAAGAAAGAGAAAGGAGGTAGTGAAATATAGTATCATATTGTTGTTATTTTATTATAATTTTTTTAAATAACTAAATAAAATAAGTATTGTAAGATTTATGGAACAATGTAAAATAATAAATACATAAAAAATTATGAAAATGAGGAAGTATAATAGGAAAAATACTCAATTTTATTCTATGAATTCTTTGATTTTTCAATTATATTCTGTAAAATAAAGAGTTTTAGTTTTATATTCTGAATTGATTTCGATTTCCAAATCTATACTATAAAATATGCAATATCTTAATTATATTCTATAAATTTAGAGGTCTCAATTTTATACTATGAGCATATAATATCTTATGTGACTTATTTTTAATATAAGTAAAATTGACATGTATTGTACTGAAACTTTAGTTATATGTATTGTGTTGAAACCTTAGTTATGCATCTCAATGCTTAAAATTTGATATTGAAATCATATAGAAATTATTGGAAGGGCTCATTCAGGATCCGTAATTCAAATAGTCATGATGTTTCACTTCTTGATGTATGATAATCATCTTTTAGTATGAATGTTTTTGTTTGTGCCAAATCTTTCGCCGATTAATGGATAATCTGGACGTGAATAATTTAGCCGATGCTTCGGATTGATTGGCTATTTCAGATGAATTCTAAGGATCGAAATTAAAGAAAGAAAATTAAAAATTGAACTAGGGCTAGATTAGGGATTAGGGAGAATCAGGGGATCAAACCCGTCAGTAAAAATTGGTTTAAAAGATTTTTCGAATTTACGAAATATTCGGTTGATCATTTGAAAAAAAAAACATGTATAGTTAGTTTTAATTTTTTTATAAGAATTAATTTTATTAAAAGAAAAATAGATTTGAAACTTAAAGTCAATAGTATAAAATGAAATTTTTATAACGATAAGATTAACGTAGAAACAGCTTTCAAACCAGCAATTTCCCAACAAATACTACTCCTATTATCGTTTTGGCTTCATTTTTTTTATACACCTCTCAGTCTTTGCTGTGACACAACAGGTCAGCCAGCACAGCACCAACACAAGAGTCACATTAATTTCGTGACACTGTGACAACAAAGAAATTGAAAGAGGAAGAAAAGGCACCGCATGCATTTACACTCCCTACATAAAAATCCAAGAAAAATACTAACCAATAATAGATGCGGAAAACCAATCACAAGAATCATCGTCATCTACATCGTCTCATCCTCCAATCCTACCATCAAACGGGCCAGATCTACCCACGTCATCAGCCAGTATATATTCTCTCGTATTCTATTCTTTTTATTTTCTTGTGACAATAATGTCTGTTTGTTTGTTCACATTGATACGTCTCCTGAAAGACACCATCAATCATTGGAGTGAACTTTCATCTCCCATTACTTATACCAAACTTCCCCATATTATTCTCTTACAAGTTTCCAAAATTTTCTCCCTTGGGAAAAGCATCAATCATCTCCCTTCGCCTATCTTTCATCTTAATCGTAATCATCATAACCTTGATCATCATTATAATCATCATTAACAGCGTCATAATCATAATCATTTGTACCAAAGAGTTGTGCGTTTGTTGTGTGTTGGTTGCCTTGAGGGGTATGATGTCAATTGTGGTTGAATTGTATGTTTGTGAGGAAGAGAAAGGCTGGGAAACAGAGAGATAGCATTTGGGTATTCTTCTTTTTTTGGGTTACAAAGCTCTCGTCTGAGGATTTTAGCAGAATTTCATACCAACAAGTTCATAGTTTCTGCAGGTGAGATTCTCGGTGTATGTTGATTTGTGTACATCTATCCTGTCCAAACCATGCCAACGACAAAAATGTCTGCCACAGTGATCAGCGAACCACTGATCCCCTCATCAGCCCAAGAATCCGCCGTCACCGCAGTGGCGGCCAATGCAGCCGCCTCTGTCCACTCGTCCGACATCGAGTCGGCCAAGTGTGACTGCTGCGGCCTTACAGAGGACTGCACCCCAGCCTACATCGAAAGGATCAGGGAAAGATATCTCGGGAAATGGATCTGCGGCTTATGTGCCGAGGCGGCGAAAGATGAGGTGGTGCGATCGGAGAGGTTGATCAGCACCGAGGAGGCCTTGACGAGGCACATGAATATGTGTAGGAAGTTCAGAGCTCCGCCGCCGGTTGACCCCACGGTGGACTTGATTGCCGCCGTGAGGCAGATCCTGGGGCGAAGCCTGGATCAGTGTCCTCGTGGCGGGCTGAGGGCGGCCCCGTCCAGCCCTCCGATGCTTGCTAGGACTGGCAGCTGCTTCTCTACACTTTCCGGCTAACACGAAAATACCGCGACTCGACTGGAATATTGGATGATGGACTTGGATTGATTTACCTTATTCGAAAGCTTGAGAATTGTAAGGTGCTAAACTCCTAATTGTAAGGTTAGGGTTTGATCTTCGTGTTAATGAAATGGTAATGCTATTATGTAGATGTAAGTTTTTGTTCACTCGTCTAATGTTAGTTTATTTGATACTAAAATTATATCTTTTTTAATTTGTTAAAAAATAACATCAAATTAGTATATTCATTAATTTCATGAAGTTTTTATAATAAATTATATTTTTAATATTATTTAATATAAATTCCAATATATATATATATATTCTTCTCGATAATTTTTACGGTAAGAAAAGTATATATTTTGTAATCTATCCAATCCCTCCATCCATTATGCAATATGATTCTGTTTGTTGCAAGTTGCAACTTCAGCCATACCAACCAACTGCACTAGTAGATAAATAACATCGGAAACTTTATTTTATGATTCTCAATTCATTGCAAATTTAGCGTGACATGAATCAGAGAGAGAGAGAGAGTGTGTATTAGTATGTCGACCAATGAGAAGATAAGAATGGACCACATCGACGAGGGATCAAATGTTCATCGAGAGTGAAACTTGAAAAGGGTACGTTACGCAACTTGAATGCGCATGTGGCCCAAACTCCAACTGCAAGACAAAAAGAGGAAAATTGATACCCACTTCAAACCACTAAATCAGTTGAGGAAGACGGATTAGGGGTCGATTAATCATGTGATCAACAATTTTTTTTATTAATCATGTAACAAAATAATAAACTCATATAATCTCTCCAAAAATAATATTTAAAAAAATCAAATCTGTGAAGTGCTACCTGTGTCACAGTTATAACACAGGACGTGGAGAAAATGAAACGTGCACGATCTTACCATTTCAGAGGGATTATTTCTTTGTCTTTGGAGAAATCAACTCCTCAATTACATAAAATGGTTATAAAAAAAAAAAGCTCCTCAATTACATAATATACAAATGATATTTAATGATCAAAGGATATAAATGAGGTTTATCTTGAAAACCCCACATCGGGTCAAAATATATGAAAGAAGTGCGCGGTGTTGGTTCATGCCCTACTTGCACTTGACCACTTGTGGATATGCGCACAACATATACAGACGAACACTGCAGCAAAACATTGCCTACACAGATTCGGCTCTCTGGAACTGTCTCTTTACCCCATCCACCATCCTGTCATGTTCATATTGACAATAATATCGTGGACTTGTCTACTAGGTGGTGGAACCACTGCTGTGAATGACCGACCCCACTTTACATAAATATGTCCTGGGTCGTCCCAAATACACTCCGTCAATCCCATAATATACTCCTAATATTTTCTTTTATTTAGACTATCGCAAATTACTTACCTCTCCGTTTTATATAGTTTGTAATTTTGATTTTACATACGGATTAATATAAAATTTTATATGTATTAATATAATTTTTTTAAAAATATTTATCGTAAAATATTAATGGTTGTGTAAGTTACGTATTTCAACCTAATACATATTATGCGACGATCAGACGTGATTTGATATAAAAACAAAATTTATATTCATATATATAGAATAATACAAAATACGTATGTGTTGTAAACTATACGGAACGGAGAGAATATAATATTTTTCCTTTTTTTTTACATATATTTAATTTAAAAAATATTAAATCAATCATGTTTTGTTACCGTACATCGTATTAATTTAAAAAATATTAAATCAATCATATTTCGTTATGTATATCATATTATGTTTTTGGAAATTGGTCATGATTTTGAGCAAGATTCAATCATGACATCGTACCAAAATTGCCTCGTTTAAATCTACTGTTCGAACGAATACATCATCTTAGTATATTTACTTTCACTTAATCAATATGCGGTGAATGATTAATCAAGTTTAGTGCTCAATGATTAAAGTTTGTTAACTTTAAAAAGGTGTGATGTTTAGATGAGGGATGTCTATCCATATGAAAAAAAGATGATTAAAGAACAAAGGCTGTCTCTTCTTTTCTACAAAAACCAACTTAACGAGTTCATTTGTAGACGAATGAATCGATGGTAGAGATTTCAACAGAAATCCTCCTTGTTTGTCTTGCGTCTTCGAAGTTGAAGTGATGAATAGTTCATTTGTTGTCGTCATAAGTCTTGTCCATATGAAAGAATTCAAGGCACGAATAGGTGTGTCATGTGCATCAAATTTGAAATGCTCCTATTCAAATAGGTTAATCGTTATATCTCGAGAGACGATTGAGATATCATCCATATACGTACATCATTATGCAAGTGAAGACTGTATTTTGAGAAAAAGTATAGATAAGCCAGCTTTTTTTTTTTTCGATGAAAAAACTACGCAAGGCAGCTTAATCGCAAATAATATCCCAAAAGACCAAGCTGCCCTTTCACCTGGTTCTCTCCTTCACCTGATCAAGGAGACCTCTCCCAACTTCCTTTCCCATGTCCGATCTTCTCCCACCAGTGACTCCCAACCCGGCTCGATGGGAGTAATCTCCTTCAAGATCTCCCGAACCGGCTCCCGGTTCACCTCCAAACCCAAACCTCTGCCCTTCTCCGACTCCGCCGTCGAACCCGGTTCTGCTGTTTCCGGTGGTGTTGACGAGCCGCCCGCCACTGCTTCTTCGGCTCCGAAACTCGACGTAAGGGAGATGTTAGGGGATTATTCGATTTATCGGTTTGGTTTTCGATGTGGTTGTGATTCGGCTGGATTGGATTGTCGTTGTGAATTACGATTCGAGTATTGATGTGTTAGGGGTTTTTATATTGGAATTGTTTTTGTCTGATTGATTTTTGTTGATGTGGATTGTGTGATGAGTGGGGGGATGGGTGGGATTTGTGTTTAAGATATAGTTGTGTATTATGAGCTCATTGAAAATGTGAAATTGTGGTGATTGTTGGTTTGTTTGCATCACTGTTGGGTTGTCTGAGACACTATTTCGATAGAGATAAATGTTAATTTATTGTAACCCTTACAAGTTGTCTAAGGCTCGACATCGTTTTTAGGACATTAGGAAATAGTTTTTCTATGGGGTACGTCCCGGGATAAAGACGCGTGCATCTTGCCATCCCTATACCCCAAACTAGTTGGGATTATCCGGGTTAGTTGGCTTTGAATCTTTGTTACGAATAAGATAGATGTGATAAAGGCTGAGAATGATCTCAAGTGTGTGGACTGTGGTCGTTTGGGTTATGTAAGAAAGATGGATGGTAGTAGCTGTGAGGTTATGATGTGGAAGGATTCTTTTTAGAGTGTGAAGGTTTCTAGTAGGATCATGAGAAAATTCAGTCTATACAATACTCTTTTTTTTTTTTTTTTTGAGTTGGGCAGTGCATGACTTGGAGTTTATTCACATAACATTTTGGTCTAAGAAACTGTGGAATTAGTGGGGACATCATTTTGGAATGCCTGAGGGTTGTATTCTGGGAATCTGTGGTGCTAAAACTTTTATTATGTGTGCATGAGAATGTTACAGGTTTACAGCTTCTGCGGAAGGACTATTGTACATGTGAAGACATCTTGTTTGCTTTCTTGTGAGGAATGAGAGTATGATGTTTCTCTGTTGAATATATGTGAATGAGATCCCCATTGCATATCTGCAGTATTTCTTGCATCTCTGGGTGCGTGTTGATCTTTTTCTACGTTATTCTCAAGGAATCAATTCTATCAAAAGTCCGAATTGATGATTGAAGTCCCCCAATATGACATACTCAACACTCTCCTCACACGAAAACCCATTGGGGCAAAGTGTGGACAACAAACAGACTGGCTCAATCCATAGCAAGTGCCAACCAAGTCCACATAATTAACCACATAACATGTGGCAATAAATTTGGGAGGCAGAGATCAAACCTGTGATCTCATGTCATGGCTTGCTCAGATACCATGTGAAGGAAGCTATTCTATCAAAAATGCAAACCAATGGTAGAAGACCCCACAACATGATATATTCAACCGCTGCATTATTATTGTGAGATAGAATTGACGTCAAACTTATTTGATCTTACGCAATGCTAATGTGATGACAATTTACTCTGTTGGCCTACTTTTTTGCTTGGTCGAATGAGAAATGTATACCTGCCAAGTTTTATTGCATGTAAAGTTCTCGTCGATTGTTCATCCTCTGTGCTATATTCATGTAGTGGAGAGATGAAGACACTGCTGGAATCTCTGGATCGTCCTTGTCTAGCAATGGACATAATCTTCCTTCAGGTTAGAGACAAATTGATCTAGTCAGTAGACTGCGTTCCAGCACTCTATTTAGTAGACTCTCGGTTGAATTGAATCAGGGCTTCATTTTTACTCTGATTTTTTCTTTTTCTTTTCAGAAGCTGAAGTTTCCTTCATATTGAACCTCTATCAAGATGGATTTTCTATCACAAAGCCGAAGGAGGTTGGCTTCTCAAATGAATTAAAGAACATTCAGTATTTGGAGTTGTTTCTTTTCCAATTCATGCAGATTTAAATTTGAGGTTTTTTTTTTTTTTTTCATTTACAGAATGAGAACGGGAACCATCTGCTGCAGCAAGATGATGCCAAGTTATTATTTCCCTATGACAGGAGCTCAGAAAGTCTTCTCTCTGTGAGTTTCTACTTTCTAGGCTAGCAAATCGCTGTTAACTTTCCTGCATTTTTCTATGAATGAGACATCATTTATGCAGTGCGGCATGCTGACCTGTGTCCCATATTTCGAGATCATCGTCTGTATTTTATGCCCTCTTAAACTGTTAAGAAAAAGACTTGTTGTCTTTGTAGTGTTTGATTGGCTTTATAATTGAGACAGAAAGGAAAACGAGTCCTTGTGCTTTGATGGTCTCTGTTACCCCTTTAACCCATTAATGCAAAAGCCTTACTGATAAGGAGTACAATAATAACATACACTCTCCTTAACTTCAATTCGCTGATGAATGATTTAGGCAGGTGAATCATCGTATTTTAAGAACCTAATGGTATCCTGAAACTGTTTGCACAAAACTCCCCGGAAGTTCTTGAGACGGGTCATTTCCCTGTTGCTAAAGCCTAAACTTGCCAATGTCGCGAGTCAGGGAGGTTAAATGATAATTTTCCATTAAGAGGGAACTATGGCATTCGTAACCTTCTTAACATAATTTTCTTTTTGAACTTATACTGAACTGAGTTAAGTCTAAAAATTGTGGTTTTGTATGACATGCAGGCTATTGAATCTGGACATCTGCCTGGTGATCTTCTGGATGATATACCATGTAACTACATCGAGGGAGGCATCATATGCGAGGTTAGTCAAATAGTGGAAAATGTATACATTTTATCATGCGATGTCACTCTCATCTCTGTTTTGTTCATGCAAGACATCTGACTTAATCTATATTTCAATTAGTTAAGTGTAGAGGGCTTTTTTATCGAATTTCACGGCAGTTTCATGCCACTATTTGAGTATGTAAAATATTGTATGAGATTTAGAATACTCTTGGACTGAAAGCAGCTGGATTCCAGGCCATGGCACTGTAGAAAAAGGATTCGAGAGAGACACACTTATAGTTGGCGTATGTTCTTCTTGGCACCCAATTATAATATCATTTTGGGTTACAACGTTTTAATTGGCCTGCTTACATTTGTTATTGATTGTTTTTTGTCTATTAACTATTCTTTTGGCGTTATTTCTGAGATGATTCCGAGTGAAAAAATTGGCATTCTTTTCTTGCCTTGGATGGTATCAAGACCATTTGCAGATTACTGGTAAAAAAAGAAAAAAAAAAGATTTGCAGATTCATTAATTGTTGAGCTTACCATCTTCCATCAGTTCTCTCATGATTTCTTCTAGGGTGACTTTTATCTTCATTGCTTCTAGGTGCGCGATTACCGAAAGTGCAGCCCTGAAGTGGGTTCCGGTGTTCATACCTTGCATCCGATCACTACCAAGCTACATCTGAAGATGTCCTTGGAAAATTTAGTGAAGGATATTCCTCTGATTGCAGATGATTCATGGACTTATGGTGATCTGATGGTAATTATACTAGCTATTTATTGGCTGATTATTGAATATTGTTGTCTGAACTCTGTGTCTAGATTTTCTGAATTTGTCTGATGTGTCTAGGAAGTGGAGTCAAGGATATTAAAAGTGCTGCAGCCAAAACTTATCTTGGACCCTACTCCCAGGTTGGACAGGCTTTCGGATAGTGGATCTTCCTCGAAGGTATATATTTTATTATTTAAACCTTGAATTTGATCTTTAGATAAATGGATAGAACCTCCGGCTAGCAGTTTCTGAATTTCTTTTTTTTTTCCCACTTTTTCCTTTATCGTTCAGCTTGATTTTGATTTGAGGGGAATGAGAAAGAAGAGAATAAGGCAATTGTCAGAGACTGTTGTAACAACTACAAATAAGCTCTCTTCTAAGAGGATATGTGTGGATAGAGTTCCAGAAACATCAGGGTACAGGATGGGTGAACCAGGGTCTGTGTCTGGTGATGTAACGTTGCAGCATGTCCATGAGAGAACTCTGGCACAAGACGTTATGTCAAACGACTTGCAAACTTCGAGATCTAGAAACTTCATGCAAGAGGGTCTGCCGTCAAACTTGGCATTACAGCAATCAAAGCTTCATGTAAGAGTAGGTGCCGGGAATCAAATTGTTGTACAGGATCCTCGGCCTGGGGTGATTAGTACATCCGGATGCAATCCTTCCATACAGGATGTCTTGTCATACAACAGTAATTTGAATTCTACAGGCCTGCATGGAAAGATGGAAACTCAAGATGGGCAGCTGCGGCAATTATCCAGTACTAACAAAAGGGCAATGGTAGGAGGGGATGGGGCACAGCAGCGCTTGGAGTATACTGATAACCTTCAACAAGGACCAGATATGCAGTGGAGGAATTCGCTTCTTCAACAGCAAGCAAATGTAAGGGGGATTCAGTATGCTAATAATGGTGGACAAAGGCAGTCTCATTTAGTTCGTGAGGGGATTCCAGGTCAGGATATCGCGACTTCAGTCGCAATGGGACAGCATGGATTAAGATCTAGTGCGAATGGTGAGAACAATGGGATGACTTTTGACATTTCTGAAGTGAGACGTATAAAAAATGAAATGAGTATGTTGGAGTCCGAAGGCATGGATCGACTTCAGCCAAGGATACAACCAAATTCATTGGTAAGGCCTGGTTTTACGCCAGGCTGGAATAATCTTAGTCAGCAAGTTGAAAAAAAGGAGGAACAGTTGCAGAAAAAGAAAACCGTTCGGAGCCCCCGCGTTTCGTCTGGGAGTTTATCTCAATCTCCACTATCAGCCAGACCTACGGAAATGCCTGGAGTTTCGTTCAACAATTATGCAGCAATCCCTTCAGCTTCGCCACCTGTACTATCTCAGAGGGAAAAATCAGGAGTCACCTCGATGGCTTCAATTCCTCGTGCTCAATCTGTTACTTCCAGTGCTAATGATACAATGCAACAGCAACACCAAGTTCAGACACCTGGGAAAAGGAGGTCGAACTCCCTTCCTAAGACCCCAGCCATGAGTGGGGTTGGATCTCCTGCTAGTGTTAGTAATGCCAGTATTCCAATGAACGCAGCTAGTCCATCGGTTGGTACACCACAGCTGGCTGACCACATTGTCCTCGATAAGTTCTCGAAGATCGAGATGGTTACTATGAGGTATGCTTGATGTTGTTCCTGCTAATTATATTTGCCTTACCATTACATTCTTCGTAATGAGGACCTATGAGTCTTACAATTTCCTGCCTTGCAAAGAAAGTCCCAACTTTACATTTGTTATTCCTTCTTTTTTGTTCTTTGTGAAGTTAGTTGTGTTGATCGATTAATGTGTACCTTAAGAGGAGCTCAAGGAAATATCTTTCCGTACTTTGTACATATGATCCGTTGGATGATCTTTTTTCTTTTTCCATTTTGATTTTATCGTGGGGTGGGGGAGGAAGGGAAGGAATATGAGAGAATACCTTGCCCGCCATTTTGTCGGCACTTCAAATGGTGTAGAAACGTGGGAGAATGATAACCAGAAGGAACTTGGTGCACATATGTTTAAAAGCGTTCGCACATATTTTGTATTTCATTCTTCGACTTCAAACACATGTATTACTAACATACATCTGATATCTGTTGTAGGCATCAACTGAACCGGAGAAAGACCAAGGTTGATGAGCTCACAAGAAAACCACACATTTTTTTCCCTCAACATGTCTCAGCCTGCCTCTCTAGCTTGGAGACCAACGAGAACATTGAAGATGATAGTGTGAAGTCATTGTCGAAATCTGTTGTTGGAGGCAGTGCAAACTCTTACAAGATTAGAGTCTTAAGTTTTGTGCCGGCTGAGCATACATCACAAGGTTGGCTTCGTGCATGCTTGTCTTATCCTCCCTTCTTTTTATGATTTTATTGCTTTCGTATAGTATTATAAGCTTCTCTTCTTAATGCAGCTCCTGTTATTTCGAGGGGGCGTACCAGGATGATTATGTCTGAAAAGCCAAATGAGGGTACCATAGCAATGCACTATGGAGATGTAGATAATGATGATTACCTTAGAGCGGAAGATTATCTTCCTACACTACCCAATTCCGTGAGATGACTTGACTTTTGCCCTAGATTCGTGCTTGCTGTTTTTGCTAAAATACAGTTCAAATTACTCGACAAATGCTGATGAACAGTTCAAGGAGTTTTCCTGCAGAGGAAAACCATCATGCCTATATTTACGTGTATTGGCGTTCTCAGATGAAGTAAAAAACGATTCTAGTGTTGAGCACAATAATTTTCTGCAGTTGGCGTTTAACAATCTCTCTCTTTTCTTTGACAGCATTCTGCAGACTTGCTAGCTGCGCAGTTTCAGGTTCTGGTATGTTTCAGTCACACAAGCTACCTCGAATCCTCAAACCTTGGGCTTCCTTCCTTTATGCTTTGTTTGGTCATTGATTTTGTCTTCTGATTTCGCAGATGATTCGTGATGGCTATATTATGGAATGTGACATCATCCAAACTAGACCCCCTAATGTTGCCTCAAACAGTCAACCCAGTGCTCCTGCAACCCCGTCTACCAATTCAGCAGCCGACATGCAACAGTTCTCTGAAGCTGTTTCTGGTCAACAGCGGAGTGAAGTAACGAATCCAGCTATGGGTGCTAATCTAGCTGCGAATTCACCCGGGAATCCCCTACCAAGTGCCACGATGTTACCTCCTGGAAACCAACTTGCCCATCAGATTTCTCAAGGCTTATTGGCCAATGGTTCAGTTCCAGCCGGACAACAGCACCTGGACTCTCAAGCTCTTCGACAGCAGCAATTGCCTTCTCAGAATCAACACTCTCTTGTACAGCAACACCCACATATCCAGAGATCTGTCATGATGCCGCCAGCTCCACTTTCGCAGTTGAATACTTATGGGCAGAACCAGAGCAACAACCAAATGATGGGCAAACCTCCAACTCCACTACTGCAGCAGCCTCAGATGCCGAGGAAGATGATGATGGGCGGTGTGGGACCCACCATTGGGAGTGGCATGGTTGGCCTGAATAGTGTAGTGGGTACCGGGGCCGCTAGAACGATGGGGGGAACTGGGATTCCAGCTTCAATTGGCAATATGCCGGGCATTAGTAACTTGGGACAGAACTCGTTCGCGATGAGTCAGGCTATTCAGCCGGGCATGTTCAGCACTCAACAGGCACAAGCCATCTTGGCACAAAGACTAAGGATGTCTAGACAAGCTATGCTTCCTGGGACCCAGTCCCTTGTTGGCGGTATGCCTGGGTCCAGGCAGATTCACCACCCAGGTGCTCCGGGACTCTCGATATTGGGAAACAGAGGGGGTATGAATCCAATGCAGCCGACGGCATTGGCAGCAATGGTAGCTCCCAAGCTGATGGCAGGAGCAGGACAGCCGACGGCAGCAGCAGCTTCTGCAACAACAACAGCAGCAGCAGCTTCTGCAACAACAACAACAGCAGCAGCAGCTTCTGCAACAACAACAACAGCAGCAGCAGCAACAGATGCAGCAACAGCAGCAATTGCAACAACCGCAAGAGATATCTTCTCTCCAGGCGGCTCTTTCTCCTCCGCAGGTGAGTTCGCCTTCAACTATGCCGATCCCACAGGTACTCAGTCAATCGTTGGCTCAGCAAGCTAGCCCACAGATAAGCTCTGGTGCCATGCACCCTATGAGCGGTGGTAATGTGGATCCAGGTCCTGCTAGCCCGCAATTGAGCTCCCAGACCCTTGGCTCTGTTGGGAGTGTAACAAATTCATCCCATGATTTACAGGGGGTGAACAAGAGCAACTCCTAATGGAAAACCTGAGTAGTCTTCGAGGATATTGCGGGAATATGTAATTCATTCTCTTCTCAACTATTTTTTACATGAACTGTTGTAAATTATTATCGAGGCATATAGCATGAAGGAGTGGATAAATTAGATTGTTTTGCCTACTTTATGCTCGTAGATAAGATAACGTAGAGGGCTGACTGGTTTCGGACCGGTATGTCATGTACCCTGTGAGCCGTAGAGTTTTCCAAGCAGATTGTTGCTGTTATAAAATATGTAGAGCTTAATGTATAAGTTGAAGGAACATGAGTAGAGACTCAACTTCTCTACTATCAATGGAGGTGATCTTGTGTTCTGTCGTGAATCATATTGTCGATGAGCGTTCTATCTTTTGTGGAACAAAATACGAATTCAGATGAATCTGTGACCTTGTCTATCCTCGCACGGTTGTGAGATGTTCTTTGGCCCTGACAATGTGATAAGCAAACCTTCTCCCTAACTATATGGTCAGGGCTCAACAGCTCGTGGACATAAGAAAAAACTCTACTACACCATCTGTCCTATTTTACTGCCAAGCTCTTGGACTTTAGAAAACAACTCTCTCCCATACTGTGTGTTCTATTTTATTGAAGTACTTTGACTTCAGAATTTTATGCGTTAAAATTTTCACAATTTTGCCCTTAGGGTCGATTCAATGTGACAAGTTTTGTCAGGTAAGATAATGTTGTATGCATGTTGAGTCTAGTTGAGACTGCCTAAGTTAACAGTGTTACAATGTACTTGTTAGTTTCTTCGTCCCATGATACTTATAACAATTTGCAATAACTTAATTATTCAATATGTAATTTGATACGTTACTTTTTACTATTAACTGATATTGTATGAAATTGATTTTGGTACAGAGTTATGGTATGTGATTTAAATCAATTTTTATGTTTCATGATAAATTTATAAAAAATATTATTTGATCGTTCCGTAGGTATTCGTAATTATATCAACTTCATGTTCTACTTACTCACCCCTCTAAATAGTACAACACCCCTCCCCCCTCGAATTTTTCCAATATTCCATAACTATCCTTGCCATATTTTCTTCTTCTTTTATAGCACCCAAATCTTCATGTATTTAATTTTAGTTATTTAATATAACAAATTACAAAATTAACTACATATTTCAAATCTATAAAATGATATTTATCAAACGAGATGATCATAGTTATCTTATGATTATCATCACGGAGATATAGTGAAAATAGATAATGAAAAGGCTTTTAGAAGATGATCAAGCAAATGAGGATTTTAGAAGAAGAAAATCTTATCTCAAAGCATAAGATAGATCTACTTATTTTGTTATTTTCTGTGTATTTCATGTAAGTTATTGTTTTTTACGATTGTTTGACTTTGTGTTTTTATAGATTGTAATTCCTTCGAGAATGGAAATAAGTGAGAGACCAAGAACCAAACGAGAGATTTTGGTTGAAGAAAAGGAGGAAAAGAATGATTCCGAGACTGAGGAAAAGGATGTTTTCTGAGAGTATGGAGGTGAAGGATGTTTGTGAGAATGAGGAGGAAAAGGATGTTTGTGAGAGAGAGGAGAAGAAGAATGGCAGTGAGAGTGAGGAGAATGATGGTGTTGAGGAAGATGAGGATCAATACGAGAGAAAAGGGTTTGATGGAGATGGGAAAGAAAATGAGGATGAAGTTGAGGTTGAAAACGAGAATACAGAAAAGGAAGCTAACGATGAAGAGATGGAGGAATCTGAGAAGGTAAAGGTTGAAGTTGATGAAGGTAAACATATTACTTTTGGTTTGTGAACTAACTTTCTAAATGGATGAACTATTTGTTTTATTTTTTATGAAATACTTCATTGTGAACTGTGTATTTTTTATTTGTGAACGGTAGAATTATGCCTTATGAACTGCAACGTTTAGATTTTTTTTTTTTTTTGATTTTTTTTTCCCACTGATTTTTTTTTAAATTTTTTGTAGGCTTAGGGAATCATGAAATCAATAGTGGGATGGAGATATAGACGGAGATAAAGGGTGTTGAAATGGATGTTTAGAGGAATGAAAATGGTTGAAGACCCTCAAATTATGATTTAAGGTACATTGCAGGCAATCAATCTTGAACTGACACTAGATGAAGGTAATAAAGATACAGAATATGATGTTGTAGAATCTGTTTGTGGTATGAACTTTCTTATAATTTTGAAATGTTAACTTTTGTTTTTTTTTTTTTACAATTCGATCTGCTGTAACAATAATCTGTTTGTGCTTTTTCTCAATGTTTGAGCTGCTTGTTTGCTGGTCGGTTTTGAAAGTTTGAAAGCTGCTGAAATCGTTTCTGGTATGAGAAATGAAAAGGAAGAGAAAACTATTATCCAAACCATGAAGCAAAGGACTATTGCTGGTCGGAAGAAAAGAAGTTCATTGGCCAAGTTACCCCCACAAAATGGAGAAAAGAAACAAAGGAAAAAGGATGAACTCAAAGACTAAAGGCAAGAAGGGAAAAAATACAATGATTGTTCAGAAATTCTCTCACGGAGCGACGAGGTTCTCAAGAAGGAGTTTAATTAAAATGGATAACAGAAATTTTTTTCAAAAAATTTCTCACTGAGTATAATATGAGGTAAACAAAAAATTTGTGAACTTCTGTGTGATTTTTCTTTAAATTGTTTTATTGTTCAGTTTGAAATGTAGTGTGATTCTTCTTTCAATTGTTTGCAGCGAATTTTTTTGGATCGATGCTGATAGTAAAGGGGTTGATGATGTGACGTGAAGAGAAGCAGGGAGCAACCTGCCTTTGAATGGTGGTTTGATCAATTGCTACTTACGAGTGACTTGTGAAGAAATGGACCGTGTGTTTTGGAGCACAGAGTTCACTTAAATAGTGCTTGACGATATAAGTATATATAAATTGTATGTTGCCTTTGTATGAACTATTTTTACATAATGTGTGAACTATTTTTGTTTTCACGGTAGTCTTGGAAAGAGGTTTTTGGGAGACAAGGGTAAGAACATAACCTTGGACAAGGATAATTTCAATAAGAGGTTCAGTGCTATCCCCCGTGTGTACAAGATTTGGCTACGGGACATGACGAAGGAGAAGTTATCATCCACTCGGCTTGTTTTTTTCCTGCTGCATGACGAGGCCAACTTTCATCAATCTCTTTTATTATTGGACATAGAATGTTATGAAATTCGACATTATAATCCATTGTGGACTCTCGGTGGTGCAAAACTAGCATATGCAGCTGCAAAAATGATTGAGCTTTACTATCAGTACAATGAATTGAAGATGATCAAAGTTAGAGAATGTCGGTAACAAGAAGATGATAATTCATGTATGTCTTTGCTTGCATGTGAGTGGAGCATTTCTTCTCCAATACATATGGTCTGTCAGCTACCTAGGATATTTACCTCATGAGATCTCAGATGACGGTAAAAATCCTCCCACATAAAATTTTCATCTATTTGAAGGACAAGCTGGAGACTGTGTAATGAGGAGGATATGAACTGTGGTCTTTGGTGTATGAATTGTTCTTTTTAGTATCTTGAACTATTGGTGTAAATGGTAATATGTAAAAAGTTAGTTTTTGTTATGTGAACTCTTATATATGACTATGTGAAATGTTATTTATGGGATAAATGATGATATTATTATATGAATTGTTATTTATGACTATATGAATAGTTATTCGTTATTTTTTCAATGTGAACAATTGTACAGTAATAAGATTGCAAACGTAATTAAACGAAGGATAAATTTTAATATTCAAAGTTTAACATCATTATAAGATATTAAGACATTACATTGTTCCATAGAGTTTAATCATTACATACGGATAAAGTTCATACAATTGTTTGATCTAAGCAATGACTTTACATTCTTCATTGTTGGTTTGCTTCATAGTTATGCATCATAGCCGTTGCATCTCGTTTAATCACTTTTTTTTTTTAATACTATTAGAAGTAGATTGAATTGGATATGTATGCGTTATTGTTAGACATACAACAAACGTAGATGAACTTTAAGTATTCATACTTGAACTATAAGTAAGACAATCTTAAACAATCTTAAAAGAACCATAAGCAGTAAGTAAGGCAATCATAAATTATACATTGGCCAGCTCCTTTCATGAACTGCAAAGTAACTGTAAATTGGTTATCTCCTTCTTGATATTGTTCACAATATGTCTTAGCAATATGAGTGTTGGGAAAAAGGAAAATATAGAGGAATGACATTCCATAGTCTGATGTGGCCATCCAAAAAGAATAAATATATGTGTCATGCTCTTGTATTAAACTATCATGCTCTCGTATTAAACTGCAACATAACTCATCTGAGCTAATTACAAAACCAAACCCAATTATCATTGTTTTCAGTTGATACAATGATAAATGCAATAGAAAAAATATCATTCTGTGCATCTAATCCCGTCGTATTCAAAAAGGCAACCATAAAATCTTGATTTGATGAAGGTATCATCCATAAATATTATGGACATGCACCGTTGAACAAAGCCAATAGGGACGTCCTAAGAGTCACAATCAGACGAATGAATTGTTTTCTTTGGGTGCACCTCATATTTCGTAAAACTTTTAGGATTCGTGATCTTTAAATTTGTACACTATGTAAATAACAAATAGAATGAGCATCGTGTTCTGTCATGTATCTCCTCCAGTGTTTCTTTCCTCACCAAGTATGATGATATCGCAATTGAACGACATATCTTTTTTGAACTTCATTCATGATCTCAACCGGTCGTGTGCTCGGTGTATGCTGTAACTTCCTTTTCACGAGATTTGACACCCAAACTGCCTTATCTTTTTGATGTCCTCAATCTAATAAGCCAATCTCACAAGTGTGAGTTAGATCACATTTTCTAACTCCACTTCTCACTTTGATTTTGAAGTATAAACCCGCCATTTGCAGTTCTCATGGATGCAAGATACCACTATCTTCTCCGAATTATTTTCCTTGAACTGAGAATCTCTTCATGTAGCAATGGTATAGTTTCTTATGGCCGCTCGAAACTCATCACAGCTTGCAAACTTGACCAATAGCTTGGATACAATCCCGTAATCACAATACTGGACTCTAATAGTCTCCAGAATTAAGCAAACTCGAGCAAATGCAATGTCGAAATTGGTGGTAGTCAAATTTGAGGAAGAATTGAAGCAGCTCGGATCAACAATGTGATAAGATGTTTGACTGTCGTCAGTTGTTGGTGGTTGTTTTTGTGGCGGTCGTTTGGGAACTGAAGTTTTTGATTTGGAGGTTTGGGTCAACCATGATTGAGGGAGAGGATATGGGTCAACAAAGGTTAGGTAGGGGACATTAAAGTCATTTACTTATTTTTAGGTATCTAGATATAAATGAAAGTTTCATTGGATATCTAAATGTACCTTCAAATATTTCAGATATCAAAATGTGATTGAAACTTGTTTTAGACATTTTAGTGTATTTTTTCTATATATATATATATATATAATCTATTTAATATTATAATAATTTTATTATGTACTCTATTATTAATGTATTTAATAATATAAATTGATAATATTTTGTAAAAGATTTACATTATGTAATTACTAGTATAATATTTTATTGTGTGTAGTGTAGGAAATGACATGGCATATGAAAAGTGGATGTGGTGTATGGCATGGGGTGTGTAGCAGGTAAAGAGGTGGGATATAAAAGGGACATATTTGTCTTTTTAATTGGGGGTATGAGTTTGGTGGGATGAGTAGCAATTTGTATAAGAAAAATAGAGTGTGTCATGATATAGACGTTTCTAGTGAGAATTATATATGGAGATTTGACTGCATAGATGAATGCTAAGATTAAAACATAACAATACCCCTTATTTGTGTGGTTTAATATTAACCGTTTATTTATTATTACACATATTTATATCATGTCATATACTTCCTAATCCTTATATACATAAGGTCGTAATTAAAACATACTTACAAAAAAGATTAAAATAAAAAACCAATAATCTAATTGTAACTTTCCGACTTTCCATTATTTATTAATGATACATATGACGTCACTGCCGCTGCTGAGCCCAATGCCTCAACTAGAAAAAAAACTATACTTCATGTCTTAGTCATAAGAATTAAGCCAACTTCACTTATACATCATTAGTATAGAAACTTTTGGTGCACTCAATCATAACTCGGAATATCATCTTTACAGCAGAATTTACATCTCTTTCTAAAATCAGATTATCTTTCACGTATAAGTTACATCTAATGTTAAAATTTAGATCGTACTTCTCTCCGAGTCTTATTCCTGTAACAAAGAGAAGATGAAAAACAAAGAAAAATAGTTGTCATGAGCCATAGAGCTCAATAAAGTGTTGACCCCCTTCCTAGGGGATTACATAAGAGAAGAAAGTAAGAAAAAAAGAAAAGAAAATGATCACTTGGATATTTTATTCAAGCACTCTGGAATCAACACACCAGTCAAATAATACAGATTAAATGCATAGATCATCAATTTCAGCATATTAGAATAAACACATTACCAAGACAACACAGAATCACTAAACAAGTATCGAACCAAACAACATCACCGCACCAAACATACGTGTCCCTCTCCAACTGCAGTCATTTATATGTTCATGAATATTTTATCTCGTGATTATCTCAAATATGTTATTGAAAGTATACTAAACTCATAGGGTCATATTTTCTACTGTCATACCCCTTCTGATATGACAGTCAAGATCTCCATATCAAATAAACTGAGATAAAGACACCGTGACACGACAGACCTCCCGTTCAAATCTCACCCACTACTGCACTCAACAGTTTACTCAAGGCTCTGTTAAACTTATCATCGTATCAATGGCACAGACATGACAAACAATAGATAATCTCAATATTATAATTATGCCTTTGGTGAGGCTTATGCAATTTCAAAAGTAACTCTCTTCAACTTTGGTAAAAGGGACAATCTGTGAAAGAGGATCAGCCAAATCGAAACCCAGGGTCTCCCCGCAGTGAGATACCCTAATATCAAAAACACCTCTCAAGATCGATGAAAGAATGCCGTCATCAAGTCACTGTGTAGGGTTTGACTTTCAACCTAAAGGGGGGGGGGTGAATAGGTTGTAAGAGACTTTGGTAGTCTTTTGTTCGCGGATTATCAATTCTGTGCAGACTTGTATAGTATGCAGACTACTCGAGTAATCTGCAGATGAGATTGTCTCGTCTGCACTTGAGCTTTTATGACTCTTTGAGTCTTTTATCTTTTTCTCAGTTGTTGTATTTTATCTGAGACAATTCTAAGGCAATATAATGAAAGCAGTAAAATGACACAAAGTTTATACTGGTTCAGACACTCGATATCAACTGATATTCGAGAGCTTAGTCCAGTCTTCCCTTGGTTACTAGTGTAGTCGACTCAAGAGAGAAATATCACTATCCTCTTGTTTATGCTTACAAGTAACTTCCTTTTACAAGATCTTTATCTTGTATATGGAGAAGAGAACCTAAATCTTTGCACAGCTCTGAATCCTTAGCTCTGTTGCAAGAGTTGTTCTTCCGCAGACTAATGATATTCCTCACTGCTTTCACGACTTAAGCTTTCTTGAGTACTCTTTGAATCTATCTGATTGCTTTGCACTTTCTTGTACTCTTCAAGCCTTTCTCAACAACATTCAACTTTTTCAGCAATCTTGTATGCACCCAAAGCAAGCTTCACCGGTTCCCTTTTATAGATAAAAGGAACGAACCTCACTATTAGACAACTCACTGTTCATGGGGGGTCACTTTCCCACTAGTGTTTGCCATCATCTCGTTTTCAATGCTGGCATTCCACTGTCCCAGTTTTCGTGCCGTTGTTACTTTAATTTGAATCTCCACTTGACTGACTTCAAACCTTCGACCTCATGCCGACAATCATCTCTACTGCAATCCATCCTGCTGTAACTCCTCGTCTACACACAGTCTCTGCTGCAATATCTCGTCTGCACACAGTCTCTACTGTAACATCTCGTCTGCACAGTCTGATTCAGCTTTATGCCTTGCCATCCCGGTCTTTGTCTGCAAGCTCAGTCTTCCAAGTGAAGCCTTCAATTCTTTTGTTGCTTGTACATATATTAGATGTTCATCTAGAGTCCTTGTAGAAGTCTGCACTAGGTGGTCTGCATCAGCCTTCTGTATCTGCAACCGTCTACACTCTTGCATCTGACCTCAACTGCAACTCCCTACTTGACTTCTAGCCTAAACAATCTAACTATATTACAATTATTACATTCGAGTTTGTTACATCAATTTCTATACAATGGAGGGATTGCACATTCCTATCACACTGTATAACACAAACGACAGACACAAATGCTCTTTGTGTTTTATACCTCGGAGTTATCTCACCAATTATGCATTTACACTCCTTCACACATTCATCCTTATTATACCAATAAATAAGACATAACATACACAATGTAACAACACCCCACAACACTAAGAATTTAGTACACGACACACAGCAGTTGTAATTAGTATTTTTTGTCAACCACATTTAGTGACTACTTTCAAAGATTCCAATTCATATATTTATACTCACGGTATAATAATACTGATCGTAACTCACAATAAATTAAACGTTACCTTTTCACATGCACATGTTCAGCCTCGCCCTTAAGTGACAATGAGTAGCGTCTCCCAGTCCTATAATATAATAGGATATGTGTATTAAGACACACCCTTGTGAATGATTGTTCACGTTATGGATTTAAGTATATTTATTCTTATTTCTTGAAAAACCGCCATAGTAATATTATGTGATAGTGTCAAGTTTTGAGTAAATTCTTTGATACTTATTTTGATACTTCATGATGATAATTTTATGTATTTATCATCATTAGAAGTATTTTTGTGAACATTTCGAGTTTTTTTCTAATCAAAGCGGTTTATTTTCGGATTGTGTCCAACATGACCCTTCGACACGTTTAAATCTATAACTTCTCGTATACAACTTCAAAAAATATTTTATATAATTCTAAATAAACTAGACTATATAATCTTTTCATAGAATCAGATTTTTTTATCATGAAACTTTATCAATAATAACAGTTTATTCATTCAATTTTATTTTTCTGTAAGATTAGACAGTTTGACTTTATTTCACTAATCCGTTTATAAATCGTTGCATACAACTCCAAATCTAGATTTTTAAACTGCTCTAGAAAATAGACTTCAAGTTATTTCCATTTATATAAGGCTTATTTTCTAATTCTTTCTCTGTAATTCCAAATCAAGTCACAAAGTGATCTCTGTAACTAATTTTTACAGATTAATATATCCGTATGTTTTGATTTATATCTTGAGATTCACAACATTAAATCATGATATATCAACTTTATCTAAAATTAGACATGTGAGGATTCAAGATATATTAAAATCAAAATTTATCATAAATTCTATGATTTTTCACAAAAATTTTAAATAAGATGACTACTAGAAAAATATATAAAAGATCATTGGGCCATACGGGCTCCCCGTAATAATTATGACCCATCACCTTAGCCAATTTAGCTCTTAATACAGAATCATTCAAGTCAGGTTTTTTTTGTTCTTAGGATAGATAAATTCATAAGAATTAATCCCCCGAAAGAAACGGACATGATAATTTTTCATCATCCGGCTCGAGGAAAAAAGAAAAAAAGAAAATGAGATCTTTCTAAAATCTATATCTTATGCATCTCCACAACAGTTCTTTGTTTTTTGTAAGAAAAAATATCTTCGATTCCTACCCCCTCCATTCCGGAGTTCAATCAATTCTAAAGAATCTTGTTCTTACAAGTAGATACTCAATACCCAAGTAGGCTTACAAAAAAGTGAATTATGATCAAATGCTTACTGGAGCGTCTGAGACCTTGTGATTGGTATTCATCTCCAAAATATTTTGGAAACTCTCTTTTTATTCTTTTGATTTTGGCATAAAGAATTGATTCTACTTTTTGCTTTTTCTAAATATGAATTTTTTTGAAGGTCAGTAAGAATTGATAATTTTTTTTTCTCCAAAATGTTTTTCTAAATTTTTTTTTTCTAGTATACCTAAACCTAAAAAGAAATTCTAATTTCCTTATTTGATTGATTCATTTTCTTGAAAAATTATCAAGAAAATGAATCAATCATCAATCGAATTTGAAATTGGATTCGGCTAGGAATAGAAAAATATGATACATTTTTGCACTCATAAAAGGATTTCGATTAAAAATATTTTGTTGATTCAACTCTGCATCTTATTGATATATCATCGAATTCCTATCCTATTATGTATAAGAAAACGGATGTCAGATTAAGATAAGGTGTGCACTTCTATGTTATCTATCTCTACACGATCTATATTTTGAATATGGGATAGAGTAGAGATAAACTTAGAATCGTGGATACGGATGGATTCTTAACATACTAAAATGACTGCCATTCGAAGTATCAAACCAATAGCGATTCATACAAGTTAAATCTTCTAATCGATAATACGGCCAAAGAAAGATTTTTAATCTCATTAACTTATTAAGATCATTAAGATTAAGACCCTCGCTTTTAGAGAAGAGTGTACTATCGTCTTTTATTTCTTGCCTAGCCTGAGAATAAAATAGTTCAACTGCCTTAGAATGAAATACTTGAGCTATCTATGCTTGCAAATAAGGATTCTTATTTTCATTCTTATCTTCATAAGAATATGTTTTTTTGTTTTGAAACTGAAAACACATTAGAATTCTCAATGCTCTACGACTTCTAGGTGATAAAAGATTTTTCGGAGCAAACAAATCAGACTGCTTCTTTTCTATATTTTTCATCATTTTTTTATATGTTGAAAGCGATTCATCAAAGGACTTCAAAACAAGCGTTCTTGTGTATAATTTATCTTCACTTTCACTCATAAATTCTTTGTATTGGTTATGTCGGTTTTTACTCTTAGGAATCACTGATAGGGTTTGATACATAATTAATCTTCCATAATCTCTTATAGATATACGGAATGGTTCACTAATCAATATACCCCTGTCGAAAAAAGGGTTGATTTTACTTACCACGTCATCGGTCTTCTGCTTCTGATCACTGTCATCGGTCTGACTCCTCTCAGTCTCAGGATAGCGGAAATTCACCAGCGTATCCACATGCAGACGTCCACTTTCTAGCGTGTTTAGAATAAGGAATTTTACATTCTATCTCAATTGCTTTACGATACTAAGTGTCTTGAGATCAAACTCTATTTGCTGGGCGATAAACGGAAGATCTTTTTCGTTTTTAAAAAGACTATGAAAGCGAAATTGAAAATGAAAACTGCCATATCTCCTGTCTCTTTCATCGACCATAGCCATTAAGTCGTCTACTGCTCGAAGGTTCAATTTTTGAATGTCTTCCTCTGTGACTTCTTTTTCCAAATCAAAATAGATATCTTCCTTGCTTTCCTCTCTTTCTTTTTTGACTGTAGGTCTGACGTCAGACTTATCGATAAATGCAGGCCGATTTCGAAAGAGAAATTCGTTTGTTATAAACCACGTTTTCTTTTTATCTTTCTATTTCTCTGCCTTAGGATCTTTCTCTGCCTTATGATCTCTCTTTTTCTCTGCCTTAGGATCTATCTGTGTATCCGCCTTAGGGAATTTCTCTTTATATGCCTTAGAAACCAAGGAAAATTCGAGGAAGAACCAAAGTTTCCCATCGAACTGACCTTTGAATCTTTTTTTTACAAGTAGGAACCTATCAAAAAAGTTTTTTGTCTTTCTTTCTATCTCTCTTGCTTGAACAAGGAGGGCAGGTCCAAGATGAAAAGATTTTCGATCTTTCTCTTTATCCCTATCAAAACGGGAACCTTTTTCTAGTTTTAGGTAATAAGGGAAAGCCATATCCCTGCACCTATTCTATAGGTTCGCTTTTTCTATTTTATAATAATTAGAAAGATAATACAATTCTTGGTTCTTTGTTAGTGAACTAGAAGTATATGAGTCTTTTTTTTCTTCAAACAAAATAGATATATTTCGATGCTAAAAGATCATATCTATAGGTTTTCTGAAAATCCTCTTTTTGAGTTTGTAATAAGACTACGTAGTCTTCATAATTTGTCCTTTTTTTCTTTTATGTAATGACTTAATCGGTCTTTTTTATAAGAGAGACCTTTGCTTAATTGTGAATCTTTAACCCTACAATGTTGAGTAAGGTTATTTTGCCATTTTCTTGGTTCTAATAGAGACCACTGATCCGTAGATTAATGGTGTTGATAGTGACTTTGTAACCAATTTTTCCATTGCTGAACTCTAGAATTCTTAGATCTTTTCTCTTTTAATTGGGATTTCATTATTTCTTGTTTTTGAAACAAATCTTTTATTTCCTTTTTAAGAAAGAAAGATCTTCCTTGTGTTTGAAAAGAATCTTTTATTTCTTTCTCACTTTTAAGACCAAAAAGGATTCCGTGATATTGAAGGACAGATCTTAACTTATCAAAATTAGGAACCTTTGTTTGTGATAATTTGTAAAAAAACATAGGCTTGGGATAAAAAGGAAAAATTAGAAAAGATCTTCGACTTATTATTCAATTGAAAATTGACTTCAAGATTGTCCAATTCCGTATTTTCAAGACTCAATTGATAGTTCTGAAGTTCACTACAAAAGAAAAGCGATTCTTTTCTATTCAAAATCAATTCTTCATTTGGTTCCGGTTCTTGAGTTCTTTTTTCTTCGCTATTATAAGAATATCCATCATAAATGGCTGTGTATCCATCAATCATTTCTTTTTTTATTTGTAATTTAAGAAAGGCTTGTGGATTAATGATACATAAACATATATCTCTGTATTCTTTTTTTCGAA
>LIEC01002348.1:0-84342 GCA_001925005.1 Drosera capensis | reverse complement strand
ATAATATTTTTATATTTAATAATTTTTTCATAAAAAATTAAAATATTCACATTAACTCATCTACCATAATTTTTTTTATCTTACACAATAAAATTATCATTTTTTATTAATTCAATACATATATAAATTATCGTATTGGATAAAATCGATGTAATTTGAATAGGACAAAACGAATATCTATTATCTCTCGTAACGACAGTTATAGTAAATCTCATTATCACCTCAAAAATATTATTTCTTTATTGAATTTCATAAAAAATTAATATTATATAAATTCACACATTGTCGGATCAAATCATTTTTTTTGAAAAGAAATCCTTGTAGATTTTCATTAAAAAAATAATATATATTTAGTGATTATAGGGTTTTTCGTAGTGTAAAAAAATAGTTAATAAAATATACTGTCGCATATAAAATAGATTTAATATTTTTATATAAAAAAATTACATAATTTTTTTTATTATTTTAAGATAATCCAAAATTATAAAAATGGTTCATTTAATATATGACGTACAGAATAGATCCTTATATGTTCAATGGTTAGCTAATTTTGGATCACGGTATCAACTTCGTGGTCATTTGTTTGATGGACCACCAGTGGTCTGCATTTTATTTCCCCTGGTAGAGATGTGCAGCAATATTACTTTTAGATCACTACAATAATATAACTGTTCAGGGGCTTCGGCCCTCTTTTTCTTAATAATAATAATAATAATAATAATAATAATAATAATAATAATAATAATAATAATAATAATAATAAAGGAACCAACAAGAATTCCATAATTTGCCATTAACCGTCATTAAACCACCGAAACATATTAACCCACCCCAACAAGCCACCAATAAAAGGAACCATTGAACTCCACTACCATCAATACCACACTATTCATCTAACTCAACCCACCAACAGCGCCCTCCTTCTCAAACCACTCCACGATTCAACCACCACATCGCACCACACCACTCCCCTCACAGTCCCATCAATGTCGATCGCTTTCAAGCTCGCAGTGATCATCCCAAACCCTAACAACCCCGACGAGGAATTCCTCGTCGTCCGGCAACCTCGGCCGCCGAGGTTCGACGACGAGGAGTACGATTCCTATGTCGATTCCGATCTCTGGGACTTGCCTTCTACCGATCTCAAACCAATCGACGGAGACTCGGCGGCGGTGTCGGAAGTTGAGGTGATCGGGGCGGAGTTGTGTGCTGAGAGTGTCGATTTGAGGAAGCTTGATCTCGGCTTGGCTCTGAATCAGGTGTTGCGTGCTCTCATTGGTTTATTGATTTTGACGGTAGACTTGATAGGAGGTGTGTTATTTTGGTGGGGCTCATTTGAAGTTGATTTCCGGTGGCTGTGTTATAGGTTTCGGAGCGATTAGGATTGAAGGGAGGGGTGAAAGGGCCGGCGAGGGTTGTGAAGTATGTGGAGGAGCCTGAGTTCGGACCTGCTCCTACGATTCATACTGTGTTCGTCGTTGGAGGGTTTGATGTAACTGTTGGAGTTCAAGCAGGTGAGTACGCAGATGAATTGGTGGCTTTGGATTGCTTCAGTTGTTTCGTGGATGCTTTTGTTTTTGTAGAATTTAAGATTGGAGGGTTCTGAAATGTTTGGTGCTACTTTTCTACCAAATTGAGATGAGAAATTTTGTGGCGAACAATGTTGAGGAGGATGATATAGTATATATGTTTATCACCATAGGTAAGCGGAGTAGATTGCTTGGTGTCTACTCCGCGGTGTGTTATTTAGAACGACAAGAGTTCTTATTGCCTTAGTATTTATAATAATTAGTGGTACTTCAGGTTTTCCCCGGAGGATATGTAACCGAAGAGATCCACATGGACCAACCTGAAAGTTATTTATGAAAGTTTGAGGGGAAGAGGTTTGTGATTGAGTAAAAAATCCTCACTAGTACGATAAATCCTGCTAGAAGCTGCAGAACTTGCTTTTGAAAGAAAATCTTCACATTTGTGAGGTATAATGCCACCGGCCATGAACATGGCTTGCTTGAATAAAGCTGTGTAGGATCAATGCAAGCGATAATCCCTTGCTTTGAACATATCTGGTCATGTCGTTGACGAGTTAAATAAGCTGCGAGATCCTGAGCTTTCCATTGATTTATTGTGTAGTATCGTCATTGCTAGGAGCCCCATTTTCAAGCTCTGCTTACCTCTGTTTTGTTCTATCGATTGTAGACCAGGATGCTAAGGGTTATCGATGGGTGACCAAGAAATTTTGCCTCGACTGGCTGTTGGATGTCAAGCCAAGGAGTGACCGTATGGGGCCCTTGGTTGTCATTGGCGTCCTGAATGATTCAGGGGAGTCAGGAAAGCAGGGGCTCCGGAAGACCATGTCTTACCAGGTATTCAAGTTTATATTGCTTTCTACACATTATGAGGACCTGTTCACTTCTTTATCTTATTTAGTTGGTTGGAGATTAAGATAATTAAAATAGTTACCATTTAAGTTATAATCCCTTACCATACATTTTATACATTTCTTTTTTCTCAGTACAGGGGAACTTATCGTCTCTTGATCTTGCCAATCCAAGCAATTCATGCACATTAACATTCTTTAATCTGTGTTCTTTAGTGAAGGACTTAACTGACCTTGGATTTGTTTTTTTTTTTTGCACTTACATCATCACGTCACATCAACATCATGTCACGTTCTTTAGCATAATACACAGCTTGAACATATGCTTTGGGCCTTCTGATGCTTTGTGGTTCTTTAAGTGTAGTACTTTTGTATCATTGTATGCACTAACCTCATATCAGATATTCCAGATTTTGATGGATATATTCACTTGAATGTTTGATTTCTGGATTGCAATACTACCAAAATGTTCATGATACCTTGTTTTGTAGGAATATCCTCCAGGTGTTACGCTTGTGCCAATGCGAAGCAGAACTGGGAAGCCTTTTCATACTACCAACTTGGTTGTATTTGCTTCTGAAGCTGGTCAAAATAATGGTAACTGTGGGGCATGTGTTGCTTCTGGTGAGGCACTGATAGTGGATCCTGGGTGCCTCCCTGAAGTGCACGGAAAGGTACGGTTGCGCAAAGCTGATTCGAACTCTTGGCTTTTATTATTGAAGAAAATAGTGGTAGATAAAGGCTATCTTATAATTATGTAGACCTTCTACTTTTACTACTAGTGTTTGATAGAGTTAGTTCATCAACATAGAGCAAGTTAAATATACGGTTATGAGTTCAAAATCTGCAATCTGCACTAGTGGTATTTGTTATGCAATGTGTGTTTGACATTTGCTGCATTGATGTTTCCATGTACAACTCGTGTTCTTAACCCTTACGTAATTTTCATGGACAAAGCTTTTTTCTTGTCAATGGCCATATCCACTTTTCTTACTATGATATATTTCGATTTCTGTCAGCAGCTTGAAGAGGTTATTTCTGCTTTACCAAGAAAGCTTATAGTTTTCCTGACCCATCATCACCATGACCATGTCGATGGTATGCTCTTTATATCCTATCATTTAATATTCAATGATGCAACATCAGTATGTCAAGCAGTGTGGATTGTACAAGACCTGTGTATGAGCGAAATAATTGATTTAATTACTAAGAAAGAACTGCCTGTTAACTCCTTCATGTACTAACACAAGAATGTGCAAAAGTACGATTAGATAAGTAATGCGTGCAAAAGTAGACAAGTAACACGTGCAAGGTGCAAATCATGGATTTGGTTAGAGCTTACATGGGAACTACGGTTTTCGATTTGTCTAAATATGGATTTCATTTTTAATTCATAGGCATGTCAAGGAACTTTTCCTTTCTTTGTGTTTCCATGAATAACACACCATTGGTAGCATAGTTCACTGTTCACGTACTGTAACTGGGCATTGCTACAAATTTGGTAAGACCAGGAGGTTGGTATCACCATACAGTAAAACAATCTCGGAAATAGGTCAAAACAAGTACTTCTCCCATTTATATTTTCTCTTGAAGCAATCATCATTGGATGGTGGCTGTGGAATTACTCTACATTTCAATCGCAACTACTTGATGGTGATTGTATGTATAGGCTTTTAAATCTATTTCACGGTTTCAATCAGGTTTGTCAGTTGTCCAGAAGTGCAATCCAGATGCCATCCTATTGGCACACGAAAACACTATGCGTCGTGTGGGGAGAGGTGAGTCTGTATTCCATTTCAAACTTGCCACTGCTTACTTGATTAAACGTTAATGAGTGATGTAGACGATAATTGTGTGCCAGTGTTCAGGTCCTATTCTTGGACCTGAACTCGATTCTCGTACAATACGTGGGGGAATAATCACTGGTTGAAATAATGACTATTGCTAAAGACACGCTTTCCCAAGTTTGATTCGGAGATGTTTTTATCAAGTTCAAGTATTCACCAATCAACGATTTTTTTAATTGAGTAGAACCTCATTTATTTGATGACAGGTGATTGGTCTCTTGGATATACGTTGGTTGCAGGAGACGAGGAAATATGTGTCGGTGGTGAAAGACTCAGAGTCATTTTTGCTCCGGTATCATAATCTAACAGTTTATTGTTCTTCCATTTTATTTTATGTTCGGGTATATAAATGTTCTTTTTTTCTTTTTCTTTTTTTGAAAGGCCAAGTATATAAATGTTCTTATTTGATCAGGATTGCTTCAAACATTTTGTTTTAGAGGCATAGAGTTTATGTTAAGTTTCCTCTGAAGTATTGTTATTATGTTATTGCTACCTTTTAAAATTGGTGGCTAGTTTCATTGAGGAGCAGTTCTGGTATGAAATATTGTTTAGAGGCTTCAATTCAACCTTTTCACCTTGTTGATTTTATCGCCTGTATATGTATTTTCCCTATGTACTCTTGGACTATTTAAGCCACCGTTTTCTCTTTCTTATTTGTTGTAAATCTGCTGATGACAAATGGTTAAAATGTGCTTTGTCATCATCGAATCTAACGCTTTACCATCCTTCTGAACCAGGGGCATACAGATGGTCATATGGGCCTGCTCCACATTCGAACTCATTCGCTGGTCGTGGGTGATCACTGTGTGGGGTAAGATTCTTTCTGAGTTTGTTGGGTGCATATCGATTTCAAAAAAGAAGGACGACAACTTTTACATTCTTGGGCATTGCATTTAAAGAAGTCAATGTCTGTCTTCCAAGATCTAGATTCTAGAAACCATGTGATTGACCAGAATACTGGACATTTGGTCTTCTTTTCTCGTCTGGAATGCGTACAAATGCTGCAATAGACCAGCTTCTCCTATTGAGGGACAGCCTATGTGATCTCAAACAAGACTCTCAGGCTTCTTCTTCTTCCGATTGATATTGTTTAGAATCAGTCCTCTCTAAAGCATATTATATTAGTACTCTCCCTGTAAGCAGCTTCTTGTATTTCACCGTCCTTTTTTAGGCGTAGGCCGTACTATGTTTTCTGAATCGATGCTTTATATTGTAGGCAGGGAAGTGCAGTCTTGGATGCCAGTTCTGGTGGAAATATGGCGGTAAGTCGGGCTACTTGAGTTATCAGAAGATGACATGTTGAGAAAGTCTTTTAATTAGCTCACTTTGAATGATTATTCTGTGCTTCCTTGTTGTCTTCTGATGCATTATGTTTTCCCTTTTCTTTGCTCATTTATGCAGCAATCTATTAGAGCTTAGGTGGTCTTACCTTTCTTTGTAGTTTGTATGAAGGCCTGATAGCTAGATAGACATAGACACATAGTTACTTCAGTTCACGTGTCGAATGTACTTCTCGAAAGTTCTCTGAAGTTCTCAGCTCTAATAGGACGTTAGCCAATGTTTTGGCTATAACCTTGTAACAATATGGAATGATGGCTACTTGTGGCTTGTTCCTCGGTACCGCTACTAGTCTTCTAAATGGTAAAATTTGCAAATACCTCGTTTGCATCCTATATAGTTTGTTCCATGCAGGATGCCTTGTCTCTCTGACTCTGGATTTTCATTTTCGGTTCCAGCTTTTCCCTCACCTTGCCTGTTTCTGTGGATATTGAAGAGAGCCATATAAATATTGATAATAATGGAAAACTTGACCCATTATTTATCTTTGAACTTCTTTCCTTGTAGGAATACTTCCAGACTACGTATAAATTTATGGAACTTTCCCCGCACACTGTGATCCCTATGCATGGGAGAATTAACTTGTGGCCGAAGCACATGCTCTGTGGGTACCTCAAGTAAGCTTACTAGTCATATGCTCTGATTATCCAAGTCATGTACGTAGCACACTAGTATTGGCTCTATTCTTCATGGAGTTGCAAGCCATGTAGTTAAAACATAAAAGGAACGAATAGTCTTTAGTTATTTGAGGGTAACTAGTTATGGCTGGACTTTACGCGTGTTGGATGACACGTTAGGTGCAAGTTGTATGGTGTTTCGAAATGTTTTTTGGGCCATGTGTTAATACTATAATGGGTACTTCTAGGAATCGACGAGACAGAGAAGCTTCTGTTCTGAGAGCCATAGAGAATGGTGCGCACACACTGTATGATATTGTGGCTACAATATATGCTGATGTCGATCGCAGTGTTTGGATTTTTGCTTCATCTAATGTGAAACTTCATGTTGAACATCTGGCTTTACAGAACAAGTTGCCAAAGGTAACTCCTCCTTGGTCCTTGGATTACATATGTAATGAATATTGAGGGTTTTCAATTGTCGTATTGAGTCTCATAAGGAAGCAAAGCTGACCCGGCCTAGGTTGCTTACAAAACTTCCTCTCTAAGACTTGCTATTACTCCAGTGCCCAGACTTTACCGCAATTAATATTAATGTGGCATGAAATCAGTACCAACCCTTCATTGCTACCTAATTTTTTTTTTATGACTTCTCGTACTCTTCGAAGCCAAAATTAAAAAACAATTTGGAGGAAATTATGCCATGTCAAATCCTCTTTCTATTCATGGGCCATATTCATTTATTTGCCAAAAATTCTCATTGTTTGAAATCCCTGTTGCTTGAGAGAATGCAGGGCTTCTCCTTAGAAGCATATGGAAACAGCTTCCACACATTTGCTGATGAGTTGACTAGGTCATGAACTCAAAGCTGGCTGCTCGCCTCGTGCTTCACCTATTTAGGTTCGACTACTCTTCCTGCAGCTTTCCCCACAGTAGATCAAACGTACCAGTGTTATACCATCTCTAACCACGATATTCCAGATCCTCAGCCTTTTTTGACAGAACTTCCTTTTCCACTGCTTATCACATTACCCTCATCAAAAAAAGATCTTTCTTGTCCTAGTTGTAGTTTCTTCTTCATAGGTGGTACTTTGGCTGCTAATCTATCTGTGAATGACCACATGTTCTGCTGTTCTCTGTAGGACTTCCCTCTGCAGAGATTCCGGAGAACTTGGCAGTGTCTTTTCCTCATCAAGTTGTTATGGGATTTCCTTAGAAGTCGTACTCTTTCCAAGGTTGCAAAGCTAGCTAGACATGGATTGCTTGCAGCAGCTGCGGTTGCTTGCTTAGCTGCATTATATTGTGCCAAATTCGTACCTTCTTCAGGAAAAAATTTAAAGCTGTAGAACTATTCCTCATCACTCTTCAATCCGACGAATGGCAAACTCCCTGTCCAACTTGTCTGAAGGAGTGCTTACGGCAATCTAACTGGTAATGTGATTATTGTTAGTTATCCACACATGTTAGTCATTGTGGTTAATACTCTCATATACAGTTTTCAAAATTCAATATCCATGTATGTAAAGACTCTGCCATTGCATTGTGATTCTAGCTTGTATTTGGCGATTCTATGTCTGCGATCTCCATTGTGTGTCATTCGTTCCATTTCCATTCCTGCAGTGGTTGCTGATAACTAGCAATAGATATTGATCTATGGATCTCTTTGTTTAGCATTTGTGTTCAACCTGCGTGGTCTCATATGATCCACAGGATACCAGATTGGCACATCTGTGGAGAAATATTCTTATTCTATCTGTGGTTGACCGGGATCTTTGTGTAATCATCATGGTGATTTGGTTAAACTCTTGGTGGATTTAATGTTATCTTCAGTCCATATTCGGGTCTTTCATATGTGGGTGGGGTTCATTTTCCAAATCATGAGCTTTGCAAGGTCGTGGTCCTGTCCTTGTATTTGTGGTTTTGCTAGATGCTCGAAACGGCAATCCATCAAGTCCGGCTGCCTCATGTTCCAGGAGGACAGGGATACATGGAACATGCCCACTGGAGATTAGCAAAGATATGAAACACATTCTTCCTCTTCATTTGATGTTTCTTGTAGATTTCTTTTAGCTGAGAAAATCACATTTATTATCGCTGATCATTGGCATTTTGCATTGCACAGCTTCCCTTTTAAGAGTATACAAAAATGGGTTCATCATGAAGGAGCTTTTCTATGGAGGAAGAAGATCACTTGCTCGATTGCTGCGACTATTCAGGTGACAGCCACTTTGGCATCGTGCTTGACAGTCGTGTTCTTTATCGTTGTTCTTGGACGCTACCTCAGTCATCGGATCAGAAAGATGATAGTCTTAGAAGAATACTTTTCCACTGTCAATCTAGTCCATGTACTTGGCGGTTTTCTTCAGTGCATTTGAAGGATGGCTTCAGTGGGTTCAGAAGCCATAAATAAGCACGGTTTTTTTTTTCCCTGTTATAGTTTTGATATTCATTCTGACGTGCTGGTTTTTGTAACTTATAACAGTCACCCGTAGCTTACAAGCTCACCATGGTTTCCAGGAGGTGCATTGGGGAGAAGCGATGGTCGATGCAGAGAGAATACTGCTAGCCAACGCCCTCCTCAACTTCTCAAACGAGAGATTCATCCTCCTGAATCCTGTATACCGCTATTCAACTTCACTGTCATCTACGACTACCTCATAAACTCCAACCTCAGCCACATCATCTCTCCGACTGGTGCAAAGGTTCCCGGTGGTTCAAAGCAAGCCGCCATCTCGTCATCAAAATAATATTTGACATCAAATACTATCACGTCCTTCGTGATCATTGCAAGAAGCCGTGCTACATGGATGAGCACTGCTTGGCCGCTAAGGTGACCAAGCTTGGCCGATGGCGCTAAACTCGAACAGGAGTTTCACTTGGGTAGATTGGTAGAAACCTGGATCGCACCCTGCTACTTGAGCAGGATGCGAGTTTCATTGTAGTTACAGTTTGTGTTTTCTCTTTGCTAGGAAGTTTCTTCCTGGTTCACTCAAGCCTTTGCTGAAGATTGCTCCCACATTGTTTAGATTCGGTTTCTGACTGAAAACATGCTAGTTTTACCTAACTGTAAGTATCCTTCTAGATATATTTCATAGTACTCGTTTGATAGTTATTTATTATCTATCATAACATATAACAAGCACAAGCTTAGATTGGGTTCGATCGATCAAGATCCATCATGAATCTATCCGTTGTTTTTATGTTCATGATGTACCTTATCTCACATAGGTAGGACAATGATAAACAACCAACTCTTAGTCAACTCTCAACCTAGGGCCTTCAGGAAAACGAGTGATGTTAACATCACTAGACTTTACTTTGTAGTCTAGTGTGATATTGTTTATGTTCATGCTTATTGTTTTACTATAAATAACATTATATTCCTTAATTAACGATGGATGAATTCACATTGTCATACGTACAGAGTTAAAATCACATTATTTTAACTTTAAGACTCATGATTTCAACAACAAAAAAATCTTTGCTTACTAAATTACATTATTTAGTTTTAATTGTCAAATTTAATATCCCGAATAAAATTTCATCAAGTTACGAATTACAAATCGATTTTGACTCAAGAGTTAAATTATTATATATTGAGAATGAAACATACTTTGTCAAGTTATAAGTATATTTTTGAAAAAACTCGAGAAGTTTCTTATTGAGTTTGTGAAAGAATTTGAAAAGTTCATTATGATATGTTTTTTTTTTTTTTTGATTAAACACTATCACCATTAATGTGAGAAAGGGAAATGAAGATGTAAAATGTTGAAGATGAAGTGAAAAAGTAACGAAGAGATTTTAATAAGGACCAATATAAAAAAAATCTATATTTATATTATATATTTATATTGATATAAACAAATCAACGAATGATCGACTATTAAAATACTTTCTCCATGCAACACTCTCAAGTTACATTATTCAGATTCCCCGCCAAACACTACCGCCTCCTACCTTTCTCTCTCTACAACTTCCTTTCTCAGATTCCCTTCAATTCCATCGACTATTCATCTCCTCGTCTCATTCACCACAACTCACATTCATCGATCGATCCATCGATCTATTCATCATCTTCATCGGCTGAGTCGGATTGAGATGACCGGCGAATCATCATCCTCGAGGTCTCGATCCTCCCGCGACCTCTTCTCCGAAGCCGTAGCTGGTGCCGCCGCCGGTATAACCTTCTCTCTCATTCTGTGTCTATGTATGTGTTTTTGTGTCTCACCATTCAGATCCGGAGTGCTGTTGTGCTTCGCTGCTTTTGATTAGGGTTTCTCGATTGCATGTGTCGGTGGAGACTGGGATCATGTTTGGGAGGTGTTGATTGAGGTGGATTTGAGTGAGTGCGTTTGGGATTTGATGAGTGTGGGTTATGGATTTGAGGAATCTGGATCGGTTGATGTTGGTTTTACGGGATGTGATTTGCGGATATTTTTGTTGTAGGTGCGATTTCGGCGACGTTTTTGTGTCCCTTGGATGTGATCAAGACGCGGTTGCAGGTTAATGGCTTGCCTGCTGCTGCTCGCTCTCTACACAAAGGTGTGGAAGATTACTTTATGTTTAGTTGTTCACATTCATGCTGTACGTCGTGATGTTTGGATTCTCAACTGCTCTAACTTGCGAAGCTTGCTTCATGTTCCTTGAAGATTTTGTTAGCCAGTTGTTTTAGGGGTTGTATTCAACTTATGAGCGCTGGTAAATGACGATGTAGTGAGTTACCTATAGGTGTGTTACATGAAGGCTATTTGACTGATCATCTAAAGTGAACCACATTTCAGCGTCTATTTTTTAGGCATACTAATGCTCTGTCTAAATTCTGTTTGGGCTTGAAAAAAGTGTCTATTCATAACAAGTTAACTGCCTAAACTAGATTCTACTATTTGTTTATGGCCGGCTTCACATCCTCTTCCTTATGAAGGGATAGGAGACTGGATCAAATCCAGTGTGTGATTGGTCAGCTAGGAACCAGAACTTAGGTAGACACGAACAATGCACAATCCTTTCTTGGGAGTTGCTTGAACCCATAAGGGAACACATGTTTCTTCAGATGTATGGGCATAGTTAAAGCCTATGTACTTTATGAAACTTTTGCTTCATGGAGGCGTTGCTATCTTGATATGCTAGTTCATTTTTTTCTTTCTCTTATTTGGTCTGGATGTTTCTGATTCTCTATAAACAGGTAGTATCATAATTACAAGCATGCAACATATAATAAGAATGGAAGGTTTTCGAGGATTGTACCGGGGTCTCTCACCAACAATTTTAGCTTTACTTCCTAACTGGGCTGTAAGTATAAGTTCCTGTCAGACTGCGGGAAGGAAAATGGATGAATGAAGGTGCCATCTAGAGTCACGAATGGAGTTTATCCTGATCCATACCTTGGCAGCACAAGCATGTCTTTTTTAGTTGCCTTATCTATGGAGATCGGATCAGCAATGTTTTTTATTGTTTCCTTGAGTAGCACAACACTCTTTAGTCCTAGCAATTGAGAACTTTGCTTCAATGTACCTCCTTCAGTTTTGAAGTAGAAAATGTGATATAGATATTTTTGTATTGATGCAATGGTGGCTTCTTCTTCTTCTTCTTCTTCTTTGTTGTTGTTGTTGTGAGTGGGCGGGCGGGCATAGTACAAGCTTTTGAAACCTATTATCGAGTTAATCAACCTCTCATGCATCTGTAGTGTCAAAAACAAATTTAGATTTTAATCTTGAATTGAACTTCCTAAATTATCGCTGAAAGTGACTAATCACAAACTTGAACCAAATTGCAATGTTCATCGCAAAGCAGGAATTTTGGGTTCATTATGGGGGTGTTAGCTATGGAATATTACAGGAGTTTCATTGGTTTGGCTGAACCTTTTGGATACTTGTCAAGCACATAATCAACTAGTTGCATTCTGCCTCTTTGTTCTTAAGAAGGCTGTAACTAGATTGTTTTAGGCCTTGCAGTGTGTTTTGTACTTTTCTTTTTCTTTTTCTGTTACAGAAGGATGTATATTGTACCTTATGGATTTTTTTTTTTTTTTTTTACCATTGTACCTTATGGATTCTTTATATTTCTCAAATGACAGACTCCATCATTTCATACGTAGGTGTCCTTCACGACATATCAGCAACTCAAAGCACTACTTGGATCACACGGTTGGTTTATCAAGTAATCTCTGACTGACATTGTATATGCCATCATGTTTCTTGAGTTGTTTCATGACCCCATTAAGCTAATCAAAGTGTTGCATTGGTCATGTGATGATCCAGGCAATAGGGATGGCCACCTTACAATCGGAGGTAATATGATAGCTGCTGCTGGTGCTGGGGCTGCCACTGCCATTGCCACAAATCCTTTATGGGTTGTCAAAACCAGACTACAAGTAAGTTACATAGTCTCCAATCTGTTCTTATCGTCAATTAACCTTCTAAGTTGTAAACCGTGATTTTTGAAATCAGAATTCAATGTTGAGTTTTTCCTTTATCGTAATGGCATGCCAAATTATTGTGGATATTGATCAGAGTCCGTCTTGTCTTGCAGACGCAAGGCATGAGGCGGGATGTGGTTCCATAAAAAAGCATAAAATCTGCTTTTAAAAAGGATATCAAAAGAGGAAGGGTTGCGTGAATTATATAGGTAATCGAAGAAGCTTGTTAATGGTTGGTTCACTATCCCGCACTCTTCCGGTGAATTTTATGTTCAGCCAGAAGGTTGGGAGTCAGTGTTATACTACTAAATTCCGTGAACAGATCACTTCGGCTTACTAGGATATGTTGTGTTGGATATCATTTTTCCCTGAACCACTTATTTCTTTATACATCTAATAGTTTCATACTAACTCCATTATTTTCTTCACTAGTGGACTTCTGCCTTCATTAGCCGGAATAACTCATGTTGCCATTCAGTTCCCTGCATATGAGGAAATAAAGTCGTATTTAGCACGGAAAGGTAACCAAACATTCTTCTTCGTCATCTCAGCTGTTTCCTTCATTTTGTTGACTAGAGCATAATTTTCTCGTAGCAATGTCTGTTTGGTTGTCAGATAACACTACTGTGGACAAGCTGAGCCCAGGAAATGTGGCAATCGCTTCTTCACTGTCTAAAATAATTGCCTCTGTAATGACTTACCCCTATGAGGTATCCCCTGTCATCTTCATGCTTGCAAACATCATTTGAACAGTTAACAGTACCTAAGAACTTTGTTTTTTTCTCTCTTTTGTGGTAGGTAGTGCGCTGATATGGTTAATTGGCGGTGACGAGAGATTAGTTTATTTGTTACTTCTGATAAAAGCTTTGCATAAACTTTTAATATTGGAAAAAGATTTTGTTCCAACAGATTACATAGTCCAAGTATGAGCTTCCGTTCTCTTTTTCCTGCTTCTGTAAATGAATATAATCAGTATAGACCCCATTCTGTATCAACATGAACATACAGGTTTCACTGGATGAAGCAGGACAAGTATGTGCCAATATGGCTAACTTTGGTGACAAGAGATTGCTTGTTTCTTGTTAAGGTTTTGTTGATTCTGCATGATAGTGCTATACGGTACTGCATTGATTGTGCAAATCAGGTTAAGTTTTACTTACCGTTTATGCAGCTAAATTGCCCAATGCTGATGTCCTCACATTTGCCCCCAGCTTCTATGCATTCGGAACATGTATCAGACAATTCATAAATATGATTTGGTTGTGGGAGCGGAACAGGGTCACACCCTACACCCAACAGGAACTTTGTGCAGGCTGCTATTTAGAAGGGTATCATTGAACCTGAAATAGCAAAATTCCGCGTCCATATGGCCACAGACAGGTATGAGTTTGTCTCTCCACAAATCGTGGTTAAAGGAGCAAGGGCATCTAACACGAACTTGGAGACATGAAAAGTGATGGAAAGAAACAGAAGAGGATCTGTGGTGTTGCAAATGCTAGAATTAGAAGAAGGGTGTTGTGATGTCACTCTGACGACAGTGAGGTTATTGGAAGACCAGGTAATTGGATCATTGAGTAATGCTGCTGTATCCTCAGACACGGAGCAGTCTACAAGGCCATAACCACATTGTTTGTTATTCTTCAGGAAAGGGGAGCATTGGAACTTGAAGGAGTTGCTTGTGCGATTATCTATACAATCGACACTGATTGAGAGAAGGACGAGATAAGAAAGACAAAGCAAAAGGTTCGGATAGCTGAACTCATCCTTGCATTTCTTCTTATTCGTCTTGCTCGATTTACCTACCGGCGCTTGGGATGGATTGTAAGAATGAAGTTGTATTCTTGATGTGCGAAAATTGAGTGCCTTGTTCATTTCTGGTTCATATGTAGTGCTTTTAACCTGTGGAAAGCACCAGACAATGTGGAAGACTTGGAAAGAAAAAGAACAAAGCATGCCATCAGGAAAGGAGAACAGACTGCATTGTTGACTTGGTTAACGCACTCTGTACGTCCATATGCTTAACTTGCTTGAGACTGCGTGTGCTCAAGTTCTAGGAAACTTGACTGAGGGTGATGTTAACTTTCCTGGAGGTTTGTGTTTACGAACTTTTTGAATTAGCGCAATGTTGGTATTGCCTTGGTGGGTTGGCGACACGGACTTTCTCCCAGGGATGAGGACATCTTCATTTCCACTGAGTATGAGTGCTCCCTTCTTAGATGAGCCTATTTGTTGGCCGTTATGCGGTGTTGGTTTAGATCATCCTCATAGTTTCAGAGCTTTTGGATGGGCCTGAGTTTTTAGTTTTTTATTTTATTTCGCAGGGGGGGGGGGGGGAAGAAAACTTTGATGTAGTTACTTTCGACTGACTTCTGAGCTCATCAAGGTTGAGAATTCGTGAATCTCCTAGACTGTGACTGTATCATTCGACTGCATATGGTGTCGATTCAAATGATCCTCTTGGTTTATGGCTTCTGGATGCAACCAACTCTTTTGTTATAATGCCTTTTACCTTCTTTCCTGTCTTAGTAAGTTGATCTCTGTTCTTTTGATTCAGGTTAAACTGTAATGGTGATGTCTTATAACAGACTGTATGTTTTTGTTATCTTTGTTGTTTGAGCAACTCTGGTTTTAGATTCGGTGCTAACAAGTTGACTTTCAAAAGGATGTGTGCAGGAAAGGGAATCTGATGTGCTATTAGAAAAGGAAGCAGCAACTTGTATTTCTATGTCCAAAATGAAGCAAGCTAAAGGCTACATGATAGAGGAAGAATCAAAGATTCCCAAATACCAATCCCTTTGACACTCTTGAGTGGTCAGTGCCTCGGCGTGTAAACTGGGTGGTCGGAGGATTGGAACTTGAAAACTTGAGAAATAAGAAGTCATGAAGATGAGTCAGGGAAGAATCATCCAAGTGAGGAACTCATAGACAAGGAAAATGTGTTGTTTTTCACGCTGTGTATGCATGGTAAACAGGTCTTTGCTACTTTTTTGCACGTTCTCTGGGTGAATTGACCCTGGCTGAGTCTTCAGAGCGTAACAAGACCTGGTAGTTTCTTCCTGGGTTGATAAAAGCCATGGCGCATCTTCATTTTCGTTGTCGTTTTAGTGTTTTTTGTTTTTGGTATGACAATTTGTGATAAGATCGGGATATGTCTAGGTACATTTCTGAATCAGTGCTAATTTTGCAGGATATAACCATTATCTTTCATCAATCTCAGTTCGTCTTTTGTACCCATCTGTCGGTAGTATAGGGAGCGCAGGTGCTAATGTTGAATGTTTGCCGTTTGATCGTGTTTCCTCTTGTAGGTCGGGAAGAACTCGGTTCTGGTAATCAGATTGTATGGTGATGCCTATGTTAGCGTAACGAATGTCTTTTCGTACTTGATGAACAACTCTTCATGGAAGGGCAAAAACAAAAAAAAAACAAAAAAAGAAGACAAGGGAAAGAGGTCTATGTTGCCCACGGTAAAGAAATGACGAAAGCCTCATCCTTGTGAACCAGCACTTCAGGCAATCTATGAATTCCCTGTATCATCGAAAGCAACGTTCACTATCCTTAACCGTCTCACGCTCTCTATGAATTCCCTGCATCATCAAAAGTAATGTATTATAAAAGAGATGATTCCCAGACTGACAACACTTGGATATCGCATACTGCACTCACTTCCAAGGAACATCACCAGCTGATCTCCAGCTTCCCTCCCTGTCCTTGTAGTACAGAGCATAATTGGAACCTTCTTGGAACAAATGTAATCCAGCGAACGATCGCCAACCTGAAATTTCAAGCATGTATATCAACGTCACGGTCAGTTCGATGCAGATTCGAAAAATAATCTGTGCAACGGGTATCTTGGCATATATGAAACGTAGCGAAGTGCTTACCGAACATGTCCTCCAATGTTAGCGCGAGACTTGCATAGCCGGAGAGATCGGGGATGCAAATCTTTCTCCCGACTAGAACCCCATCCATGTTAACCTTCAAATATTCGTAGCGCTCTTTGCTTTGGACCCCTTCTTCTTCGTTTCCGTCTTCTCGTTTGCTCCTTGTATCAAGATATGCGATATCTGGTTTCATCAGGTTCGGGGCTTCCATTATGGAGCCAATGCCGTATCCTTCTGCAACTACACGAGACATTGCAGAGCAAACTCAGATATCATGTCATCAAATTGTTACACAATGAGATCCGTAACTTGCTCTTATCGGTGGCACTTGTTGATATCACTTCAAATGCATGCATAGAGCATATAAGTACAAATAAAGTGGACTATAGAATGCCATGTAAACCACATCCGTCGCTTGGCACACACGTACGTGAATCATGAGGTTATACCAGATAACCAGAAAAACACAGATAGTGGCCAAACATAGTTAGAGAAAGAGAAGGATTTAAACTGTAGGAGAAATAAGGCGGGCATACAGTGAGACGGATTATTGTTCTGCGCATCCAACATTTTCAAGCTGAGGCCAAGGTCGATGATGTTCTCATCCGTGGCATACGCGTACATTGAGTGGGAGCTCGAAGGGTCTGAGAGGAAGCCTGCGGTGTTTCCTGCAATATTGGACTCCACTGGCTCACTGCTGCTGGCTTACTAGCTTAGTTGTGTATAGTGGCAATGATACATCATGGCTATATATATTCGTCTGGCAAGGGACAGCAAGTGATCTATGGTTTGTATTTGTTCAATATATTTGGACTGAATTTATGTGAATTCTAGACTTTGTTTATTTCATCACCAAGGGCATCTCAGCACACAGGACAAAAATTAATTCATCCCTATAAACAGGAAGCTCACAACAGTAAGCCACTAAACTTGAAGCCCAGCTCCATCTTTTAAGTCTGGAAGTCCCCTATTTTTAGGGGATAAAAAGGCTGTTTTCTTTGTTCTTTGATGTCGAATCCCTAATATGTTTTGGAAAAAAAACGATTTATCATTGAGTTTATCGTTGAGTCAACCCCATCTGACAAACATGGCCAAAACAAGTTGAAGACAACATAAAGAGGCAGAGGAACAAGTGATGGGCTAGAATGATATTGGCAGAACTTGGTTGGATTTTGTAACCCAACTTGCTGCACAAAAAAGACAAAACATCTAGCAATGGATAGATTTCCTCAAAGGTTTCCTGGTAAGTGATAAGTTTTTGTATCAGCAAAACTTGAGAAAACCTTACACCCAAATATGTCACCATGAATAACACGCGGACTAGCTTTTTTTGCTGCAACAGGTTCTGAATAACTCCGGATTTGAAAAAAATCCGTTGTGGGGCGATGTTCTGTCATGATTGAGTAATCCCCTTGAGAAGTTTGCTCGTTTAGAACGTAAGATGTCAACAGTTACAATAGGGGAGTGACAAGAGGTATCAGTGTGAAACTCCTAGCGCGTTAACGCAAGATTAAGTGCTGCACCCACAGGATGTGTCGCGGGAGAAACCTCCAGTCATTGTACGAGCTAGCACACAAAATGAGCCTCTTGGACACAAGGATTTGAGTGGAAAAGGGTGCAATACCTTAACAGTCAAGATAAACTTAATGAATGACATCTGACTAGCTAAATTTGTGTTATAATGAATTGAAACGAACTCAGGTGATTAGATGGCTCCTGCTGAAGCATTAGGAGCATGGGGAGGGTACTTATAGAAACGAAAAGCGTAGAGATTGCATCTTCATCTCACAATCCAAAAGATACAAATGACTAGCACTTCCCGAACCCATGAAGTAATAAACTTCTGGACATGTTGAGAAAATCATCAAAATCAGAGATTAGAACACTGAAGCAACGAACAGCGCTCGACATCTTGAAAGATATTGTGCAACGGATTTCTTAAATGCTTAAGCTTTTCGAGGTGTACCTCATCAAAACAGTATATAGACATGACAAACCAATACAGATTATGGGAAATATAAAAAAACAATTCACGTGTATTCAGACGATAAGAAAATTCTATTTGAGCAACTCAAATTACATAAGTTACATGTAACTACATCAATCTCCATGGTTACAAGCATTTCATTGCCTTGTCTAACGTTTTCATATCTATTTCTCAAACCCCAAAACTCAACAATGGCGATGATTCTGTGGAATCTAAGACAAGTGTACACTAGTATACAACGACGTATAGGTCGTATCATACATACCGTCCACCAGCCAGAGTTCATTACACACACAACAAAAGCTCGCGAACTGCGGCACCAAACTTCAACAGCCACAATATCAACATAACTGGTTCAGCTAGGATTCCCCATCAAGGGAGTTATTCTTCAGTCGATGCAGGAGGCTCAGAATTGTATACGGGGCGAGTAGTACACATGTCGAAGCCTGCCACTGCCCTAAATGATAATCCGCAGGCAGTTTTATATCTGAACAAATGTTTCTAGTCATGGCGATTCAAGAAGTGGACTATACAGGGATACACTTGATCGGCTGCCTGCATTTTCAAGATGAGTACACAAACCCAAAGCAATTAGGGTGAGAACCTAAATCAGAAGGAAATACTGAATCTAGAGTGCTAAATCAGAAGGAAATCACCATTTGCAGTCGAATTTCATATGACAAGTGGTATTTTTAAAGCAAGGATCACAAAGAAAATAGTCAATCCTGCTACAGATTTAGCATATAATGAGGGAGAACGCTAAAGAAACTCTATTATGCACTCTCTAGTGGTCGAACATAGAATGAGATCTGCTTGAGTTGTTTACTCACCCCATGATTCAAACAATCACAAAAAGAATATAATTAGCACTCCACTCGAAGAAAAAGTCAAGCATCAAACAGACAGATTGCAAGGGAAGTTTATGCCTACCAGTCTCCCTCCCACCATATCATAATGAGCATAGTGCGGACCTCCAGGCTCTCCAAGAACTTTGTAGGCGACCAAGCCCTTGGGAATGAGCTTAACCGTTTCTACAATATATTGATGACAACATGTAAGAGACTTGAAAAAAAGGAAAGATCGAATCATGAGGGCGAGGGATACAAAAAAGTCTGGTTTCCTATACCATAAACAGCTTCAGGAGGACAGATCAAGTCCCGGTCCCCTGCAAGAGCCAAGACTGGGACGTCACTTTTGGTGAGGTGATCCTTGTAGAAGAACGTGCCAGTTCTGTTACAAAGGCCACCATCACGAAAGGCTGTTGTGAGTTGTAAGAGAAGTTTGGCGGGTATAGTACCTGAAGCAAGTTACAAAACCAAAAACTATTGAGACACAGCACGCCCACCCAATAAAAAGTCAAGCATGGAAACTATTGAGAGAACAAACAACATATAACATTTTACAGAAAGTTCATGGCAAGAAGGTGCAAGCAGCACATGCTAATACACCAATGAGACCCAGCAAGCCATGGAAGGCAGGCAAGAAAAAGGATATCTAATCAAAGAGGGCATAAGTCATAACCTCATGGATAAGCTCACACTAAGCCACATTTGAAATAGATTTTTCCTGGGAGGTACGAGAGAAAGTCTTACAGAAATTGTTCAGCACAAGCTTCTTTAACAACTCGGGATGCATCATGTCTTCTGCCGATATCATATCAGTTAGCCACGACAAGATGAACGGCGGGCGCGATGAAAGGGGATATGCAGCCGACAACAGTGCCCCTAAAGGCACTACAGGAACATTTAGAGCCTGTGCTGGATCAGCCTGAAAGAAAACACTTGTTTAAAAATTTTAAAAGACTTATAAAAGAGAACACATTTAGAAGTAACATATCTAAATCAGCTCTAATAAAAGAAGCACAAGTTTTAAGCGACTGAAAGTGCTCATTTACATACAAGAGGCAAAAGCAACTTGAGTGATGACTTGGACGACGTATAGTCAAGTGAGGATGCCAAGGTTACAACAGCAGCCAATGAGGGATCCCTTCCCTCAAACCCTGACACAAACAATCACGGATCAGAACATAGACAACAAATATAGCATATTCGATTCCAGAAAATCAAAACAAGCATTAAAAACCTTTGGAACATAATAAGTACTAGCTAGGACTAAAAGCTACAACCACAAAGTTCTGAAATTATATGAAACAAGGGAACTACTACTATAAAAGATAAGTAAATGGCAACAACAAGATCCATGAAAGGCAAGCTTCAGGGCTATAGATGTCACATAACTGTTTGAATGCAGAAAATTCATAAAAGATCTGCCATGAGATATGAGATATCAGATATTAAACTGTGACATAACAACTTACCACATTTTGATAGCATGGCGTACAGTAATATACCACCCATGGAATGTCCAATCGCAAGCAACTTGTTATCCTTTGGCTTGCATTGGGACTTTATATATTCCATCTGCATTTCAAAAACCAAAAGACCATTAGCAGGTCTGTCGAAAAAATTTCTTTGTCCACCCAGCATCAATACAACTAGAGCATGCTAAAGATCAGGATGAGTATCTGATTGGGCCGAGAGGCAAAAGACCATTATATTATCATGTTTCAAAACACAGAAAATGTATAGGACGATTAGACCGAGTGAACCCTAGACAGCCATGATGAAGCAGAAGGAATGTCACCTCACCGCAGCAGGCACGTCTTCTTCCAAATAATGATCAAAGTCCCAATCATACTTCAAGACCAAGACCAGTTGATTCTGGAAATCTTCTAAGGTGGCAGCGAAACGCTCTTGCAAGTCAAACAACTGAGGTGAAACAGAGCGTTGACCTTCCTCAACAATATTTACAAGCTTCTCGCTCAAGTCCCTAATTTGTCCTGCAATAGAAGAATTTTCTCTTGTTTCGAGCAAACTTGAAAGTGTTTCCCGTATCTCATTGAAGCGGTCAATCAATTGAGTATCTCCAACAAGTCTTGAGATCTGATCAAGTAATTTGTCTGACATATTTCTCAGTTGAGTTTCACTAAGAAAACCAGAGAGCCTATCGGACAAGAGCATAAATGTTTCGGTTAGCTTAGTCGCTAATTTTGAATCATCCCACATAGTTGCTATTGCCATGGGAACACCATCAATACTGGACGTCTCAGATTCAGGAGTATCAACATGATTTACAATTGTGGGTTGCTCCACTGGAGCTATCCCTTCATTTGCAATTTCGGTGGCAGCCTGGATCTGTGCTGATCTTGCATGAGAAGCCTGTTCAATAGATTTGACATCTGACATATGCATACTCAATCCTGCTCCTCGCACTTCTAGAATCCATGTGTCAAATCCTTGGCCGGACATGTGACGAGCAAAAGAAGACTGGAACCATGCAACAAATTCACAACTAGTAAATAAAACAACATAACAACAAGATGAAGCAACATACCAGGAATGAGTTGCAAACTAATGACAAAAAGAACTATCAAATCCAAGCGACAAACTTAACTTATGCACCTCTATTCTAAAGACATGCCATATATACATAATTGTAACCGAGTTGGGTGGTAAGATATATATAAGGCCTAGGAATCAAACTTACAAAGATAGATATAAATATAGAAGGTTTAGTTGTTCATGGTTTCAAATCCTTATAAATTATAAAATCATTAACATTTAGTTGCAACACTTATTCCATGAATAGTTCTCATGCTATGCAGTTGGTAGTTAGTTAGTACGTAGTATTTCAAAACTATGGTGCCTAGTTTTTGGTAGCTATCGGTTTTTCCCCTGTTTGAAACCGGTATTCCATTATTTTTCCGTATTAATTGTTGTATCTTTCAGAAGCTGTTTTTCCTTCCGTATTGTAGCAGTATTGCCCGTTCTTTTCGATATTTTTCCAAATGATAGAGTTTCCATATTATTCCAATTATTTGCACTTGGTTACTGTGCCTATAAGATCTTTCTTGTTTAACAATATCAAAAGGAATAAAGTAACTAATTTGTAACAGAACTGTTTTAAGACATTATCTTTTGATTTTTTTGATTTTTTTGATTTTTTTTCTGAGGGAATCTTTTGACTTAGTTTTGAATTCAGTTGAAGACGTCATCAACTAAATTTTGATTTAAGAGGTTTGAAAAGATGACATATTGATATACTGATTCATAGTCGGCTATGCAGAATAGAAAGGGGGAGATAATCAATAAAAAAATGACAAAGAAATAAAAATAGAAACAAAGGACTATGAAAGATTTCTCTTCATCTTAAAAAGAAGAGGCATCGCCTATATCATTTTGCTTTGCCAGACACCTTCGCAGGGGCCTAATGGTCCAAGCCAAAAGGCCCAAGACTTTTGATAATGCCCATAATTAATATTAGAAGAATCAGAGACCTAACTCATTCTTCTAACCTGGAAACACAACAGATCAAGAAATTGTGCTTAGTTGTTATTCTAAAAAAAAAGGGCCCTTTTGTAGTCTTATTCATTACTCCTATTAGTTAGTTGATGTTTGAGTATGTCTTTTTAAAATATATTGCATGTTCATAATGTGTACAAGTATGTATGTATGTATGTATGTATTAGATCACATATACACAGCGACCAAGAGACCCATCTAAGGATCCGTCTGGCTGCCTCAGCACTCGCAGGTGGAATGACCACCCTGAGCCACCTTGCCAATTTTACAACATTCAGCATAATACTATAGGCCTGACCCTACACATAAAAGGCCAAGCTAAGTTGGAAATAGAATCCTGCTTCCGTTCCCTGGACTACATACTAATATGTGCACCTATTCCCAATAAAGACATGGTCTCCAATACCTGGTAAGTGTATAAATGGCATAATCTAGCATATGGTTGCATTCTACATTAAGTTCAAATTCACAAAAGCCATTGGCGTATCATGATTCACGCCTTTTAATTTCCCTCGGCATCCCATTACATTCTTCTCGTAATATTTTCTCTAGTTCCCGGAATAATGGAAACAGATACGCAATATAATATGTAGTTGAAAACACACGCCACTACATACATCAAACTCCATTAATGGTTTGCCGAACCGATTGCTCAGCTGGTAACCAAATCCCAGAAATTTCATTCTATTCACAGAATCATTTGACTATTTTGGCATAATTTTATCCCGAATCTCTCATCAGCTAGGTGAATAATTCGAAAAATAAGAATGATTATCCGACAATTCTACTGATAAACCAAATCAGTCAAACCAAGCCATCACGCGCGGTCTTACTCTCTCAATTCCACAAACCATTTACTCAACTATATATTTCTCTGAGCACTTACCCAGCGCCAAATGCGAAACACCTAAAAAAGCAGTATAATCACACTAAGGTCACGCAAGTCATGGATTCACCTCGGGAGAAAGATCATATCCGATCGCATTCGTCCCGACACCGGACAACAGCAACAGCGGATGATTCCTCACCGGCGCCTATCCACACACCAAATCCATTACAAATCAGGCAACAAAATCAACAATCAACAAAACCTTATCAAATCCACCAAACATGACACCATACCTTTTCACTCGGCAGATATCTCCACAAGGCGAGCCTCCAATCGGAGTTCGGCACCGTCACATAATGAAGCTCGTCGGCGGTACAGATCGACGGCTTCCTCGTGACCTCGACCGCCTCGGTAGAAAGAGATCGGACCAACACCGTGGGGTTCCACCGCGGTCCCGGTCGCGGCGGCCGCAGGAGGGAGACGGAGCTAGGGTTCCGGCAGCGGCGGAAGTTGGAGGAGGTGAAGTGGATCGCGGCAGCGCGCATGTCGAGGTGGAGTTGGGGCGGCTTCGACGGTGTCGGAATCATGGATGGGTGGGAGATGATGGGGCGGGGAGATGGGAGGGAGGGGAAAGCGGTTCGGCAACGAATGGTGAATCTCTGTCGACAAAAATAGACACGATGATGTTGCGGTGGATAATGAACAAACACGGATTTAACCTACTCCTGCCGTCCAAAATCATTGCAACCAGTATATTTTCGTTATCTAAGAAGGATTAATATAAAGTTTTGTTTGATCTTTCCACTCTAATATTAGACTGTTAGAGTATGTAACTAAACAATAATATATGTTACATGAGAAATCTTGTGAAAAGTCACGTTTCATCAATCCACGATATTGGTCAATCTTGACGACGAAAAAGTTAAAATGTTAAGATTATCATGGAACTATTGAGCTTTGAATACAAGAACGTAGAATAAAGCAAGATATTTTGGATCGACTACCGCACAAAAATACCAAAAATTCCAAACATCAAAAATAGATGTTTGTAAATATGATCAAGACAATTGTGATGTTGAAGAACCATCGTGGTGCTCTGCTCAGGCATTGGCTTCACATATTGTGACACAGGACTCTATCAAAAAGCGTAGTCTAGCTACGCCTGAAATGGCACCAGGATCACTACGATTCTCTGATAATCAACGAGATCGGAATCAACGACCTGCCATTATCCTCCTGGCTTCTTGGTAGTTCGCGACGAGATATAGGTAACACGAAGACAAACACAATGGGGTTTCAGAAACAAACTTAATGGATAAAAAAAATGACGAAGATGATAGATAGCAATCGAACCAAGTATAACTTAACAGATTGAAACATGATCATAAAGATAACGCACAGAAGAATGGCAAGTGAAAATGTAACTAACGAACTTCTGTAAAGAATTGCATCAAGGATTCTGTATGACTGAAGGAATGAGATTGTAGCAGGTAGTCGCTATTATCAGGGAAGGACAAAAGCAACCCCTGGTTCTCTTTTCAATAAAGAATCGTATATCACAGTCTACAGATCAAGCTTGCTAGTAGATGAATCTCTTATGGACGATAATAAGCTCGATGTGGATTAACCCCTTTAGGGCGATGTAAATCCCTATCCTTGTCAACAGAGGGGAACCTATAGACTTCTTGCATCCAAGGCATCATATCGAAAGGCACGAGCGGGAGAGTCAACGTCAAACGGCTAACAATATGCATCCTAGACCAACGGAGTGAAAACTTCGACCATACAGTCTTTTCTTCCAAGTCCTCGACATGCCTATCTCCTTCCCGCTTCAACACCATGAAGTTCTCTACATTATACGTGGCAAAGAAGATCGAATCACAAGACTGAATTTCACCATACTCCCCTATCACCGCGCTATCCACCTTAAACCGCTCCGCTACCAATGGATTATCATGGTAAAAACAATCATAAGAGAAAAGGTTGTCTTATAACAAGGGAACAGAGAACATGATCCCTACAACTCCACGTCGACGACCACTGACTATCACCTGGTCCATTGTTAAAGTCTACATCGATAAAATGTTATATATAGAGTTGTTATAAGAGTCCTCTATTTATAGGACATATAATTGAGAATATATAATGGAATATGTCATTACAACGGTCATATTCCAACGACCATATTACTAATATATTCTAACATCCTCCTCAAACTCAATGGTTATGAAGAAAACAAATTGAGTTTGTATAGAGGATGGATCTGGATTTGGACTTGGGCCGATGCTAGCTGCTCGGCCTTGACTAACGTTGGCTGAGGTGACAGGATCTCAGAGGGAAGTGATGGGAGCTCAGAGACCGCATTTAGGTATGGCTTGAAACTGCGCAATGATGGGAGCTCAGAGGCCGTGTTTGGGCTTGGCTTGAAACTACGCGGTGATGGGAGCTCAAAGACCTGTTTGGGCATGGCTTGAAACTACATATTGATGGTGTGAGATCTTGACCCTCAGCAAGAAGACGACTTTCCTTTTCGATTCTTCAAACTGAGCGAAATGGATAGTGCCAGTGGTTGAATCTGAAAGCATCTACTCCCATGTTTTTAAGCAACTAGACATCCTCCTTATAGTTATGGTAGAAATCAAGAGCCACGTAAAGAAAACGGAAGGGAATTAGCAAGAAGCACTCCATCCTTGTCAGCTGCCTGAATAGTGATAGTTTTGGGATTGGCCAATCCAGAGTGCATATAGGAATAAGTGTTGAAAAGATTATTTCTCTCTTTGCCGAATCGAACCCTAGCCGACCCGTTCCCGAACTCCTTCACCAGAAACGAAGGTGGCGACCGTGGCAGGAACGACACAACCTACACTTGAATGAGCTGCAATCCACTTTTTTTTTTAAGAATGCTTTACACTGCCCATCCATCTACCGGGGAGGCATCGGTGTGCTTGCGGTTGCCGGATTTCGATAATAGAAAGAATTTCTTATCAGATCTGGATCTACAAGGAGAGGTGTGTGTTTACCGAGGTTGATGGTGCCTAGCATCGAGGCGCCGACTGCCTAGGTTGATGGTGGCGTGCCTAGCGGCGATGGTGGTTGGCAGCGGCAGCGGTGGCTAGCGGCCGCTGAAGCAACGACACCTTAGTGGCGGTTGGTTACAGTGGTAACGACAAGATCCGTCTGAGATCTGAGATCGAGTTTTCAACGCCGATGACTCCAGCCATAGAATCTAGAGACGGTGGCGTACCCGATGCACTATTGAAATGGTGGCTAATGGCACCACTATTGAAATGGGGACGACATCGTCTTGACTAGATCTGAAAACTCGAAAAACTCAGAGGAGGCGACGATGGCCACGAGAGTGCGATGACTGGCTGCGTAAATGGCCATGTGGTGGAGGCGAAGGCTTACAGGATACGACGACTTACAATTAGGTTGTGGATGATGGCCTGTGGTGGTCGATTGAGACCGAATCAGGCTCATCTTAAGAATCAGGATAGTGGTAGCTGGACAGTGGTGACGACGTGTAGTAGTGAAGCTAGGTATGGGTTGTTTTGTGGTGTGAGATGATGGTGGCGGAAGCGGTGAAAGATCGACGATTGTGGTCGATGGTCACCCGTCGATGGTCGACGGGTGGTGTCGATGATCGCCTCTAATACCATGTTAAAGTCTAGATCGATATAATGTTATATATAGAGGTGTTAGAATAGTCCTTTATTTATAGGACATATAATTGAGCATATTCTATGGAATATGGCATTACAATGGTCATATTCCAACGGTTATATTCAAACGCAATGACACAGCTCCTCGCAGTCCAATACACGACATTCATATCCCTGTTATGACTGATCAGGTTTTGGTTTAATTTATAAGGGTGGTCGGCGATGATGGATTTACAAGGGTGGTCAGTGTGATTGGTGGATGGTTGGGTAGACTCCGATATAGATTACATTTTTTTTTTACCCTCACGGGTTCTCCATGTAAAAAGCTTTTGTTCCCTGACTTGGTTATTTTGATTAATTTGTTATCCGCATTGTATATTTCAACTTACATCCAAGTGTGTTTACCCCCAAAAAATACTTTTTCCATAAAAATACTATAACTGGTATTACTCCCTTTATCCTATAAAAAATTTAATATTAGTGAGCCAAAGTGATTGAGCATATAATTTGGTCTTATATCTATAAATTAAGCATTTTTTTCATCAAGTGAATATGTTATCTAAATATCTTTTTAAAATCAAATATTTTAGATTTAGTCATCTTTTTATCAAAATGAATTAGTTATCTAAATAGTTTTCAAGGTTTAAATTTTTTTTGATTTAGCCTCTTTTTTTTTTTTTTTATACCAAGTGGATAGCTTATCTAAATAATTTTTTGTTTTGACACAAATTGAAATGATACTTTTTAATTGACACATAAGTCAGATCTATCAATTTGATTTCGTATCGTTTCTTCAATCAGGAACCAATTCACATAAATACCAATCTTAATAACATATATCTTGATTTTAATTTTAAGATAAAAAGAATATAATGTTATTTTATTTCAATTCAATACCATAAATTTTACGTAATCACTTCAATTCAATATTTCGTACTAAAAAAGAAAAGGTGTACATATAGATTTATTTACTTTAGTTTCATTTTTCGAGGAGTTTTTTTTTTTTTTTTAAATGCATTCAAGTTAAATCTTTTTAAACTGATCGACAATAAACTAAACTCATGCTCTCGGTTGTTTCATGCCATATTGATGACACTATTGAGAGCAAACCAATACGAAGATAGTGAGTCATTAAATTAAAAGAATTCCTTATGCAAGATATAATGTTATTTTATGTTTTTTTATTGCATTTATTTTCAGAATTTATTGATTGTTATTTTAAAATATTATAATATGAAGAATATCGTTGTTTCTTTTATACTAGTACCTATTATGCTATAAATATTTTTATATTCTTTTTTTGATCTCGATTATGACTGCAAAAAAATACAATATAAAAAATATATGTATGTAATTTTTTTGCAATACAGTATAAAAAATACTGTAAAAGGCATTACTCCCTTCCTAAAAACATTGGTACACTTCTATTTTTTATATTTTCTTCGTCCAAATTGTTCTAATTTGTTTGCAATCTTATCATTTTTGATAAACCCTTCACATAGAAAATATCCAAATGATTACTCTTATTTACTGTAACATATCTTACTGTTATCTTTCTCAACTATTACAATAAATCTAATTATCACACAAAAAACTAATCGAGCTGATCGATCAGTTTACCTCCAAAATTCTTGCACTTAAATGATAGCTGATCGATTAGTATTCTATGCCTTTTACTAACTTGTTAATCTGGATTCTGATGAACTCTTTAATCGTACATCTTGTTATGTTTGTGAAAAGTTGAACTAATGAACACCTTCAAACAAATTAAAAAAATCCATTTGTTAGGGTGGAGGTTACTACTCGTATCAGTGGAATTGAAAAGATAACTTTTCATTATCGAAAACGAAAAACAAATACAGAAAAATATGAACAAAATAAAACAAAAACTTTTATTAACAAAAAAAGTTAAGATAGGATGGAAAGTGTTAAGAATCGAATTGTATCGGACCATGTTGAACTCTACTTCTACTCATGAGACTTATCCATAAGTTAATTGGATCATTTTTATTTCAACTATAGCGTGAATCTGTATGAAACCCCTCACACTAATTCATCAATCAACTCAAGCAACGCATATCACTAAACACTGTCACAGAATCAAATCGTATTATTCAATCGACCATAACTCTAGTGAAAACTTAGAATTGGTAGTCTCTATATGCGACGACGTCTCGATCAAAAGCCATATCATGTAATACCTAAACCATAACACATATCCAATTACGATCCATCACTCAAATCCTCAATCCAATACAAAATTTAAACAAAGCAATCCTACTTTTAATCCCTTACCCGTATAACATATCATCGTAGAGTCTCATCCTTTCATTCAGTCGTCGACCTTGATGCGATCCCTGAAGACGACGACATGAGAAGCGACTTCGGTCAATAGACATTGAAGGAGGAGATCGGTAGAGCGGGAGTAACATCGGCGGCCGGTGGCCGGAGCACGGTGGTTGGAGGATGATGGTGTGGTTGGAGGATACGAGAAGAGTATCTAATTGGAGAATGAGAAGGACGATCGCGACGACAGGATATGACGATGATAAGAAAGGTGGTGAGGAGACGAGGGTTGAGGAGGAGGAAGTGGATGAAATTATATGTGTGGAATTTTATTTTCGTGTGTGTTTTTGTGAATAGTTTTGGATTTTTGAATATGTCCATCTATCAATTGGGTTACTACATTTTGACGAATTTATTGTACGCAATTCCATGTTGATACATTGTGATTTCGTTAAACATTTAACACTTATGTAATGATAGAAAAATTTATTGTACTAGTTGAATTAATAAAATATACTACCAACCATTCCTGTATAAATCAAAAAAATATATATTTAATTTCTTTCATTCCACAATAAATACAATATTGTCCCCTAATAAATATAACATTGCATTATATAAAAAACTTTTCACATCAAAAATAGTACATCTACTAATTCAGTAAACCCTAGTATTAATATAAATTCAACACATGCAAAATCTCCTATCAAATTATACGGTTGTGTTATAGGTTAGAGGTAGTATTTATGAATGACCTAGGATTGCTTCTCCAAAAAAGAAAAAAGATCAATGACCTAGGACGAAAATATTCCCTTCTCCCAATAAAGATTACAATAATGTGTAGTAACTATATTGATCAATATGCATTTTGATGCTTACTTTTTGATATTGAATGATATAGTTCAGAAATTTTGTTCGCCTAGGATTATACTGTGTGAGTTAAACTATCTTTAATGTTCAACGATAAATTAAAAAGAAAACATTGTTTAATCATCTCACGGACGATTTGTAATTGAAAATTCTTTTTTGTTTATGTGATCAAACGATACGATTAATTTGAGGCAAAGATAATACATAAATTGAACTCTTATTAATGATGAAAAATGATGTTAGATTGTCTAACAACTCAAATCAAGCTTTCGACAACGACAAATATACATAATCGAATTATTTCATTTGTATTGAGACGAGGATATATTAAATTATAAAATATGTTTCAGAACATAACGATCAAATCGTTATGAAACATACCTTTTTTTAACATAATTTGGGAAAAATCTTCAATAAAACTTACAACTTATGTTTTGACCCCATTTCGATATGTGAACTGTAAGCAATAGCTCTGTGGATTGTATGTCGTATTTGTATGCAATGTAATTATGTGAACGAGATCTCCACTCGTGAATATATATTTTTCGATCGTATTTTTTTTGTTATGTATTATTTTATATTTTTTAATTAACAACAAACAGTTCATTTTAGATTAAATGAATATATTGTGTATTATAAAATTCAATTTATCGATTATTCATCAATTGTTCAATTATAAGAAATACAAAACACTCATTTTTTTAATGTGATAATTTATAACATAATCGATAAAAGAAGAGCTTGATCAAATCACAAATGTGTGATATTGATGTTTCAAACTTTTACATAATTACTTAATTATTCATATATTTGATAATGAATTTTTAATGATGTTAGTTAATTCATTGTGAAATCAATCAATAAAAAATTCACATATGAACGATTATTAATCAATAAAAAATGAACATATAAATAATCAATCAAAATTTTTTATATTTTATAATATATATTTATAATAATTTAAACGATAAAAGTCAAAATAAAAATGAAATGGTAAGAAAAATTTTGGTGGAAGACTTTTCAACCATTGACCCTCTTTTTTATGAACAAACAAAAACTGAAATTAGCTACGATTTGCGTGTACAGATCACCTGGAATTTGAACTTTCGAAGTTCGAACCCTAAATTATTCACGAACCCAGCAATTTCCCCCAATTACTCATCTCCCAGTGTTCCCACAATCCTGTTATAGGGTTTATTTTTCTAGGACCGAAAATCTCTTCGGATCTGGTAATTGCTCAAAACTTCACTTCCTGAGAAACATTGTTTTGATCAATTACCATCCAATCAGGTTCTTTTGTGGATTCATTTTCATTGCAAGTTCAAATCGAATCTGCCCACTTCGCTATCTTCCCCATTTTGGTCCTGGACTCGAACCCAGTTCGTGATTCATCGTTTCAATTGCATATTGAGCTACCCATTTGAGAATATGCATCATTCCATGATTTGGGACTCATTGGGTGTGTGAAAAGATTGCAGCTTGTGATGCAGAGTGAATTGTGGTTGAAGGGCACGAGGAGAAGGGATTGAGAGATGGGAACTGGGAAGTGAAGAAGATATGGATAAGTCTTGGAACCCGAAGAGAGATGGGAAAGAGAAGTCGGGTAGTGCAGCAAAGTTGATAGTTGATGCCCTTTTGCAGCGGTTTCTTCCACTTGCGAGGCGACGAATCGACACTGCTCAGGCACAAGTAATTACTTGATCCCCTCATGAAGTTAATGCTATTTAGCATTTCGAGTACCAGTGCAATTGTCATTTCTTTGAGGAAATGGATTCCACTTAGCAAATTGTTGCTTCTTATCACTTTGATCTAGCTCTTTTCATGCCTTGAGGTATGTGTTAAAGTTCATTTAACTACCCGTCTACTAGCGTAAGAGATATGACAAGATTACCTTATGCTCAAACTCACATTGATTAGGAATTTGGCACCAAAATTGAAATTGATGTCGGGTAGATAATTGATGTTTTCAATTTCTATGAGACGAATTTGACCTATGAATTAGACAACTCTATTAAGGATGTCTTGGCCATAGATTTTAATTCTTGATTGAAACATCATCTTGATTTGTGAGATAAGGCTGTGTACGCCCTTCTCATCCAGACCCTGCTTTAGACGATGACCTTTGAAATTGGGTTTGTTAAGTTGGTAGCATATTGGTGTCGTTTCACATACCGATTCTACACAACGCTGCAAAACATCGTGGGGAGTGTTTGGCATGTTGGAAAGATGCCGTTTGCTAATTTAGATCATGTGTTCATCTGTGTGTTGGTTTGCTTTCTTGGTCTAACAAATGCGGCAGGTTACTAAGTTTTTTAATTTGTTTGGTGCTTCTAATTTTAGTTCTTGTATCAAAATTCTGTAGGATGGGCAGTACCTTACTCCCTCTGACCCAGCATACGACCAAGTGTTGGAATCACTGGCCATGGTTGCACGTCATACTCCAACCCCTCTCATGGAAGCCCTTCTTAAATGGAGAGAAAAGTAAGATGCTGTTGTTAACCTGGTTTTGAATATTCTAAAACTTAAATTATTCTTTGTTGTCTCTGCCTCCATTTTATGGTCGATTGCATGCATTGCTGAATCTGAAACAATGAAGGAGTATCATTTGCTAAATCTGAAACAATGAATATTCTAAACTTAAATTATTCTTAGTTGTGATATTTTCTCTGCCTCCATTTTAAGGTCGATCGCATACATTGCTGTTCTTGTATCTTATGCTTTTTTTTCTTTTTGAAATTGTATTAGAATTCCAACGTGGATTGGTGACATGGCTCTGTTGATTTCATATTTGGTAATTTTGTTATGCAATGAAAGTTTTTTTTTGGGACGTGGTTGCCTTGGCATTGTGTTCATACTGCGATGTTAATTGATCTTGGTTGCTTGATTTTCGTATAGCTATAAGATCATAATTTGGCATTGTTCCTTTCTTTTGTAACTTATCTTAATTTTATGTATTTTGCAGTGAATCCTCAAAGGGTGCAAATGAACCTTCTACATTTCAAAGGAAGGTGAATATGCTATCTGGTCTTGTTTTTCTTTGACAAAGATTCTGTGGCTTGTTGCTTCAGTTGCTAGGTTGTCGTGTCTGAATCAGGCTCAGATAAATCTTCCTTTTCTTTAGCGGTCTATGGATGTGTAGAGGAGAGAGAAAAAAGTACACTTTTTCCAATGGGAAACTAGTTAAGGTACAGGTTATTCTTCATAATACGCTGAATATGGATAGATAGGACTGTGAGAGTATGTATGATGATTCTATGAAGCAAAGTTCTGCACGTTTCTTCTTCTTTTAGATAAGAATTATCTACACATTATGGTATTGAACAAGGGGTCGACAAAATTAGGTTATTTAATTAATTGTAGGATTTAATGTTTGCCTTGCCTAGACCCTTGTGTGTTTTCGAGAGCGAGTGCATCTCGAAACACGTTTTTTTGAAATGCTCGATAATAATGGAGTATGTATTTTGAAGTACTCCTTTTAATTGATTTTCGACCATCTGGATTGATATTCTACTGATTCCCCTGTGTTTGATATGAATTTTGGAGTTGCTTTTTCAATTATTCTACTAATCTAGCTACATATTCTATATCTTTCTATGAAAAATGCCTAGTCCTCTTGATTTACTTCTTCACTATGTTTGTATACAGTATTTTCAACTCGGAGTGGAGTGCATATTTTGCTCAGCTTGTATAAGAACTGTTGAATGCTGCTCCCAGGAGGGACTTACAGGTATATTTGTATTTGCTGCTAAATGTTTCTTAAAAGTAGATGTTGAAATGATAATGATGGAGTTCACTTGAATGCAGAGATGCTATGGTCTGGTCTTGAGGACTTTGTCTTTGACTGGCTGATTAACGCTGATAGGTAATTTAGATTCACTATCTTCTCTTTGCATCCATGCAGCTTTTTCTTTATGAAACATTCACTCAGTTGTTTGCAATAAGGGAAAGACGGTGTATATCTCGACCTTCACGAACACTGTCTCTGACGGGGTTAACTGGGTGGTTCTTGTTGTGTATTGATTGAATTATGAAGTCGCATTTAGTTCTCAGTGCTACCTTTATGACGGAATATAGATTCATCGGTCTATTTATCACTAAGCAAGTTAGCATTTGATTGTATAATCTATATCAAGTTAGTTATCCAATCAGTCTCTTTAGTCACTTGCTGAATTCATCTTACATATTGCTCAAATAGTAGTCTGATATTTGGTATCTGGTTTTGTGGGGTTATTATGCCATGAAGTTTTGTGTCCAAACCAGTGGGCTTGGGTATTGAAGGCTAAATTGAAGGGAACTTGTTATTCCAATGTTGAACGAGAAAGAACATGCTTTATCACTTCATCTCTCCATCTCGCAGCTTTTTAGTACTAGGTGATTGACTTCGTTGATCTATTCTAAACACCATCTTGAATCCAAATGATTCCAAAAATATTTGCAACAGGGCTGTTAGCCAGGTTGATTATCCATCATTGGTCGATTTGAGAGGCCTGCTTTTGGATCATGTTGCTCAGCTTTTAGGAGCTTTATCTTGTGTCAGGTAACAAGTTAAATTTGAATTCTTGTGCTTCGATTTAAACTGTTGCTGAAGTTTGATGGAGAATTAGTTCTTCTAAATATATCAAACTGTTGAATGTGGTGATCACCCTTCTCTCAGGGCTACTTGAAGTGATTGAATAGCTTGGGGAGTAAGTTCTTTGTGTATTTTTTTGGCCAAATAGCAGAACTATCCTTTGTCAGAGGTTCATCATTTGGCATTTAGTTGCCATACTCTATGGAGATATGCAGTCTCAAGTCCTATATCTCTTTATAGGCTTCATGTCATTTTGATACAACGAGGAAGCACTGTGGTGATTTTCATATAGTACATTGTTCTCACCTCTTCTGGGTATAATACCTCAAGGTGTTGGTTCGGTTCTTTAGTTGTCTCACTCTTCATGTATCAACTTGTTTCAAATACGGGTATTCTATATGGGTCACTTGGATGCGTTTTTTTATTGTTTCATACTTATATTTCCGTATCAATCCTTGCTCTTACAAAATCTGAGAAAAGCTTTTTAATTGCTTCAATAGGTTTAGTTATGTGACAGAGCGCTTTTTCATGGAGCTAAATACACGGGGTTTTGATACTGCTGTTGGCCGAAGTGAAACTCTAAGTATCATTAATGGGATGCGCTACCTAAAACTTGGGGTACTCTTCAGGAACCCTTTTTTGGGGATAAATTTGGAGAAGGAAAATGTTTGTAACGGGATAATCTTTGCCAGGTTAACACAGAGGGTGGACTTAACGCATCTGCATCTTTTGTCGCAAAAGCCAATCCTGCTAACCGTTCTCCATTCAAAAGGAAAAGTGAACTCCACCATGCTCTTTGCAATATGCTTTCAAACATCTTAGCACCTCTAGCAGATAGTGGGAAAAATCCCTGGCCTCCTTCAGGTGTTGAATCAGCGTTGATTCTATGGTATGAAGCAGTTGCTCGCATAAGGATGCAGCTTTTGCAGTGGATGGACAAGCAGAATAAACATATAGCTGTAAGTGTGGGTTAATTTTGGTGACTGACTCTTTTTTTTTTGTTCATTTAACTTTTTATACTTAGAGTACATAATTCCCATCATTATGTGCAATAAGTACGAACCTCAAGGAGACATCCTTCTTGGGCATTACGGCCCACCTAATATCAAGTGCCTTATATATTGCAGTTATAGGATTCAGGATTCATGATTTCTAGTCACAACAGGTTCAATAGCATGTTAAGGAACCAATTCTACCAGAATTTCGTGCTCGTCACACAAGGTTGAGGGATACTGTTTGTATCATAACACATGCCTTCACCAGAGGGGCAGAGCTTTAGTATCCTGCAATTGAGATGAAAGAATTGGTCAACAACCTAAATTACATGGCATCACATTAATAAACTAATCGAAGCCCTTAATATCTAATTATATTCCTATATTCTACAACATTAGTACGAGTAACATCTTGGCCCTTCAATCTCAAGACCTACTTAGTCTAAGGTGACAGTTGCTGCAGCACATCAAACCTTAGATTCTTCCGATTGGACTTCATCTAATTGCTTTGGCCTTAGAAGTGCTCTGGGTCATGGTCTTTCTGCAAACTTGACTTGGACGACCAATACCAACCATCATTCATTGCTTCTATCTGCAGCATATATCTCTTATGAAAATGGAACTCTTTGTAGCACCCTCGTTTCACCTCTGAAATCTATCAAAACATTTCAATGACTTCCTTTGCAGTTATTCATTGCCACTTTCGATTGTATCAGTGTAGGATATCGTGCTTTTGGTTTCATCTAGCTTATAGTTTCATTTGCCAAGGTATACCTGTCGTTCTGACAGTTTACTACAAACAATAACTGAAAGACAAAACCAAGCCCTTATCCTATCAGATGGCAACATTACATGTATGTGACAAAGTTATTCTCATTTGTCCTGTGCAATGTCTTTGATAAGATTGTGATACATGGCATAAACCCTATATCATAGTTTACGTTTAAAGTCACACTTTGGTTAGGTTTTCCTTTATCTCTCGAGTGCCATCTTATCCATTTTCCACATTATTACTAGGTTTACATTTCGCATGTGCAGACCACCTTAGAGATGACATTTCAACTTTCTGGCTGACATATAACTTCATAACAGGTCGTATTATTTATTGTATGTCCACACATCGACCTCAACATTGTCATCTTATCTATTCTTATCTTCGGCACATGTTGCCATATAGCTATTATACATAACACTCCCGACGCACTCTTCCATTTCAACCATGTAGCTTTATGAAATAATTTTTTTTAGCTAACATCATCATTAATCCTCATTCATATGCTACATTGAATCAAGGTACTCGAATAACTCTTTTTTTTTTTTCTTTTAGGAAGAGTTTTCATTCCCAGAAGTACATCATCATTATTTCTTGAACACTCTCGTTATGAACACATTCCATATTTCCGTATCAACTGTTCTATGTCTTAAACCCTTACCTCTCAGAGACTTCATTTTAGTCTCTAAAATTGCATTCATTTCTTCTCATGCATTGTCCACAATAATATAATCCGCATTCCGCAGGTAACGAACACCATGGCACCATAACAATGCTAAACCCTTATTTCTCAGAGTTCTCATTGAAGTTTTTAAATTTGCATTCATCTCTTCTCATATATTGTCCACAATAATATACTCCACAAATAGCAAACACCATTGTACCTCATCCTTTTTTGATAGTTTTGATCCTACGAGATGTTGAAGAGAAATACTATGCCTTAAGTACTCATGTATGCAATAAATGAAGAATCGTATTCTCGACATACACTAGTGACTGGACTCCATAAGCAAAATAGAAGGTAGAAAACTAAAAGCCATTAGAATATATTAAACAATATTATCACAAACGACTCACCTTTGACCTTTTTGGGGAGACATACTAACTTATTTCTGGGTTTTCAATCTAACAGATGTCTGCAAAGGGCACAGAGAAAAAGGAGCAAAAACTTAAGGTACACCCAAACCATTTCTTTAAAGTGCTTTCTTGATTTGTACCCACTTTTGATGGCTGGAAGATTAATAAGCAAGAACAAATTAAGTTCAACTAGAGTCCCTTTTGGATATTGAAATTTGATGTGCGAAATTGGAGTTGAGGATTTGAAATTATATTAGGAGGATTAGGATTGGGATGGGCTTAAAATCTTGTGTTTGAATGTTCTTGAGATTAGAATTGTTATTCGATTTTGAATGGAAAATGTACATCAGTATAAATCTCTGCCTCCATTTCCCGTGCTTCTTCTCCTGTGTGCTAACATCAATGGGCCATTATTGGCCTCTCCTAAGCAATTCAGTGCCAGAATCGGCCGGTATTCTGGTTCTGGCCTCTTAAATGCTAGGATCTCTCATATCATTGACATCTTTCTGGTTCTCTAGCAGCAGCATTGAGGAGACCGATTCTAGCATTCGTTGCCTTCAGTTCCAGCTGATTGTGGTGCTCCTTTTTCATGAAAATGCCTTCTCCTTGCAGTCCGTTAGTGCTGGTGTCATAGCCACCCGCACCATTCCTTGATGGCAGAGCATTTCTTAGTAACTTAATTCAGTAAGGTCTATTATGGAATATAATGAGGGAGAAAATGTTTAAGATTAGATAACCAAACGGGCATGATATTATAAATGACATAGTTTAACGGTTGAACATTTTGCTGAAGTTGAGGTTTGAAATATTCTTTGTTCTTTCCCTTGTGTCCATGTGTCAGGTCGGATATCCTCTTGTTACTCTTCTACTTTGTCTTGGTGAGCCGCAAATCTTTCAAACCCATTTCGGTCCGCACATGGAACAGCTATATAAGCTTCTGAAGGTAAGAGCAGCTATTGAATTGAACCTGTGTTTCTCATATCTTTAGCTCTATTTGCTCATCCATTCCGGAGGATATTTCTTGCTGTCATCTATATGAGATTCTATTGGTCTTATAGTATCTGGTTTGTGCAGGACAAGAATCAGCGATTCATGGCCTTAGACTGTCTTCATCGTGTTGTTAGGTTCTATTTATATGTTTATGCTCCAAGTCATGCCCCTAATCGAGTATGGGACTACCTAGATAGTGTTACTTCCCAGCTGTTGTCCATGGTGAAGAAGGGGATGCTCACTCAAGATGCTCAGCATGAAAAACTAGTTGAATTTTGTGTGACCATTGCAGAAAGTAACCTAGATTTTGCTATGAACCACATGATACTGGAGCTGCTAAGGCAAGATAGTCCCAGTGAAGCTAAAGTTATTGGTCTGCGAGCTTTGCATAAAATCGTAGTGTCGTCGTCGAGCGAGCATGTCGGCTTGGAGATTTTCCAAGGTACTAGATGGAAATTTTCAAGATGAATTTTTATTTCTTTCCCATTTTCTTTAAAGACATTCTCACCACAGGAAAGAGGAAATGGATATGCATTTGATCTCAATGAAAACTGGGAACCCTTGTTTTGTCATCAGGTCATGATATAGGCCACTATATTCCGAAAGTGAAGGCTGCGATAGAGTCCATCTTGAGGTCCTGCCATAGAACTTATGGGCAAGCACTTCTCACCACTTCAAAGGCTACAGTAGGTAATTTTGTTATGTTTAAGGAAGCAGCATTATGATGCTTGCATCTCCATATTCATAGTTAATACTATATTTTATATCATAATTCTTTGATTGTGCCAGTAGGCATAGTGAACTGAACCAAGGCCTTAGCTGGACGGACGATACTTGCAGCCACCTACCTTTTGGTTGCATAGTTCCATATCACTTGTCAGTGGCTGCTTTTAGAAATAGTGTGGTCTATGCTTCCTGTCTGTTCATATCGAGATTCGTCGTAAACCTTTTTCTGTCAATTGAAGATTGTGATCTACAATGTGGCTAGGGCAGCCCTTTCCTTTTCCAAAATTTCTAACAGCAGCTTGACCGGATGATAACTGAGGTCTCCTAAATTAAGGTGTGGGTTGGAACTCATGGTCTTCCTTTTCGAGACCAACTTCAGCTTCTCAGATGCATCAGATGCCCACAGTGAGCTACTAATTGTGGCAAATGAAGTCCCCTCTCCAAGTATCTTCTTTTGTTGGAACATAATGCATTAGCAGGTCATTTGTCATGCAACCAAACAACTTCTAGGAGAAAATCTTTAAACTAAATTCACATATAAGTGACTTCCAAATGAGGTTATCGACGCGCTAATTTATGCATCTTTTCTTAATCTGGTTCTTGGACATTTATCTAGTGACCCCTGATTGTCCTTTGGATATTACATGCTTGCCTTGGAGATACATGGGCGCAAATAAGGGATAACTTATTGACGGATCCCCCCCCCCCCCCCCCCAATTTTTTCTTGGGCAAGTGGTTGCACTGATGATCTTGATAGTATTATTTACTAATCAAGCTTGAGGAAGCTTTCAACTTAATCACATATTCGTCCTTTGTGTTTGCCGTGGTGCTGACCTATAGATATGTTTTTACCAGATGCCATCAATAAAGATAAATCTGTGGCTTACCTCTTCCGCTCTGTACTGAAGTGCATCCCAGAACTAATCGAGGAAGTTGGTCGTAGTGATAAGATCACTGAAATAATTCCCCAGCACGGGATAAGTGTTGATCCTGGTGTACGTGAAGAAGCAGTGCAGGTCCTTAATCGGATCGTCAAGTCCCTTCCTCATCGTCGGTTTGCAGTCATGAGAGGGATGGCCAATTTCATCTTACGTCTTCCTGACGAATTTCCTCTTCTTATTCAAACATCATTGGGGCGCTTGTTAGATCTCATGCGCTTTTGGCAAGCTCGTTTGCATGAGGAAAGGCTTGAATACGAGGCTCAAGAGGCAAAAAATGCAGCTCTCGGTTATAAGTCTCTGAAAAGGCCCATGGTTCACCACTTTGGAGAAGCAGTTGATTTTCGTGCTTCGGAAATTGATGCTGTTGGCTTGATATTCTTGTGCTCTGTGGATAGTCAAATTAGGCATACTGCTTTGGAGTTGTTGCGCTGTGTCCGTGACTTAAGAAATGACTTAAAAGACCTTGCATTGCTCGAGAGAGGCAATCAGAGTTTTAAAGTTGAAGCAGAACCTATTTTCATAATTGATGTGCTCGAAGAGAATGGGGTAGTTTCATCTCTTCTTTTTTACTTCAAACTCTAATTTTATGCTTGCCAGCTATAGTTTCTGCACCGAAAGGGGAAATGATTCTTGACTTGTTAATGTTCCAGATGTTATTTGATTGCAAAAAAGTTTTCTAGATCTTCATAATGCCAATGCTTTCCCTGGGTCTTCATTCTATGAATAAAGATCCACACGTTTTTGGATTACAGACAATAGGACAAGTTGGTTGAGTGCCATGCTCCCAAAGAGGAATATTGACCCATGCTACGAAGTCTCTTTTGACTAACAAAGGAAACAAACTTGTCCATATTCTGATGATTTGCGGGACCACATTGATAATATGAAGATCTAGGGGACTTGTTCTGAATCAGATTTCGGTAACCAATGACCCAAAAACCGAGAAAATAAGAGAAGAATAAAAATGGTTTGCTGAATTTTGAGTTTGCAGGATGACATCGTCCAGAGCTGTTATTGGGATTCTGGGAGGCCATTTGATCTGAGACGGGAATTCGATACAGTTCCTTCAGAAGTTAGTATTATGTCTATCCTATTTGAAAGCCCAGATAAAAATAGGTGGGCTCGTTGTCTAAGCGAACTTGTGAAGTATGCTGCAGAGCTCTGTCCTCAATCAGTTCAAGACGCTAGGTAAATAAACTCCATCTCTCGCTAATCTGTTGTTTTCTCATTATTATTGGTGGGATAGTTATTGACAATATGAAGACACAGAATGCTGATAATCAATTTTATGGTATGGAATCTGTTTATTTTTCTTATTAGGTAACTTGTTTCTCGCTGTGATTATTGGCTTGCAGATTAGAAGTCATTCGGCGTCTTGCTTACATAACACCTGCTGAGTTTGGTGGCAAGGCTCATCCATCAGCTGATGCAGACAGTAAATTGGATCAATGGCTCATGTATGCGGTGTTTGCATGCTCTTGCCCCCCCGACCGCAGGGAGACAGGTGGTTTTGGAGCGACAAAAGACCTTTTTCGTCTTATTTTTCCCTCGCTGAGATCTGGAACTGAAGCCCAAGTTGTAAGTTAGTTATACACTTCCAAGAATCTTTGGCTAGTTTCTTGCTGTTTCCATGTTCAGTTGATCAATGTAAACTTATCAGTTAGTCGGAAAAGGAATACCTTTACAGAAAAAGTTTAGTGATTTGAAATCCTAGACATAGTGTGTTATTATTAAGATATCAACATCTCAATGCAAATTGTTGCTTTGCGTGGATCCTGTTTTCCTTTGGCGGTATGCCTTTGACCGCTGAAGAATAACTTCTCTTTTGTGCTGTTTCAGCATGCTGCTACTATGGCTCTTGGTCATTCTCATCTGGAAGTTTGTGAAATCATGTTTGGTGAACTTGCAAACTTCATGGAGGAAATTTCTCTTGAGACTGAAGGGAAGCCAAAGTGGAAGGTATAATTGGTGATTATATTGTTTGAATGTTGCTTGTCGTGGGATTTCTTTGTTGCATCAGAGTAACTTATTCCGTGTGATGATTACCTTTCATCAGCGTGTCACATTTGATCACTATGGACTTTTTTACCGTATAAATCCTTGTTAATGGAAGGTTGGAATGAAACTGGCAAATTCTTAGTGTTGCGATCTTTTAATATTGTGAGAAGCCTTACTGGTTACGATTCCTGAAAGTTGTCTCGGGCTAGTTTATTTATGACTTACTTGCATTCATTGTGTGGCCTATGATTATGAAGAAAATTACATCCCAGTATAGGAGTTTACATAAGGACCCCTGGAGTGAAATGAATATAAAACCATAGTTATCTAGATTTTTCTGCCTCATGTTGCTCGCTGGTTGTGACAAAAATCATCATGTTCTTGGCCCCAAGAACTACAATTTGGTATTATTTCCTGGTTTACGGGCCACCGAATGGGTAGTAGGCGTAGCATGTTACCAACAATTGTGTACCACCCATCGCTTGTAAAGGGTGGGAAAAAAAATTACTGAGCTCTTATGTAGGGGAAGGACCAACGTTGATGTCCTTTCAGGATTCAGCATTTGATCTATGTTTTTGGTACCTTATTCATATCGTTTGCTGTTTCTGTTCTTTGTGGTGGAAAACTGTGCATGGAGTAGTATTTTTTCCCTTTTTATGCACCTTCATTCAAGTTATTTTGATATCTTTTATTGTTTGCCTCCATTGCGGTCAGATGAATGTTTTTACTATGGCAAATAGTGGCATCTTTGTCCTCTCTTTTAGTGGGAAATATTTAACTAGATAGGTTTGTCAACTTCTAGAGGATAAGTTCGGTTTTTTGTATTAGAGTTGCCTTGGTCATAGATCAAAGTCTCAGCATAAATGATCTTTTGATTTGGGAGGCGAGACTGTCATTAGATCTAAGTTGAGTTGATGTTTGTTTATCATTAGCTTGGACTATATTATTTCTTTGCAGAGCCAAAAATCTCGCCGTGAAGAACTCCGTCTCCACATTGCAAACATCTACCGGACTGTGGCAGAGAAAATATGGCCAGGCATGCTAGGAAGGAAGCCTGTTTTCCGCCTCCACTTCTTGAGGTTCATTGAAGAAACCTCGAAACAGGTCTCTCACACATTGTCCGAGAGCTTCCAGGACATGCAATCCCTCCGCTTTGCTCTGGCTTCTGTTTTGCGGCCACCTTGCGCCAGAGTTTGTTGAGTCAAAATCAGAAAAGTTTGACCTCAAAACCCGTAAAAGGCTCTTTGATCTTATTCTTCCTTGGAGTGATGACATGGGTGGTGTATATAGCCTAGACGGTGGAAATGATTACCATCGGCAGTTGGAGAAGTACAAATCTTCTCAGCACGGGCGTTCAAAAGATTCCATGGACAAACTTTCCTTTGATAAGGAATTGACTGAGCAAGTGGATGCGATTCAATGGGCCTCGATGAATGCTCTGGCTTCTCTATTATACGGTCCTTGTTTTGATGACAATGCTAGGAAAATGGGCGGAAAAGTTATAGCTTGGATCAAGGGATTATTCAATGGTTTGTTCAACGAAGCTCCACCTAGGCTCGGTTTTGGTCAATCTCCTGCTGATCCAAGAACGCCATCGAATTCTAGACCTGGAGGAGATGGTGCTCGAGGAGCTGGTGGCCGGGACCACAGGCATAAAGGTGGCTATCTCCGTGTTTTCATAGCAAAGCTGGCTTTGAAGAACTTGCTTCTTACAAATTTGGATCTTTTTCCTTCTTGCATTGATCAGGTACTGAGATTTTATTTTGTCTTATGATGCATTCGTATTCTTGTCTATTCTGAATTTTTTTCATTTTTTTTGTCTTGGCGTTAATCTTCTTTTACGTGTGGTAAAAGCACGTATTAATGTCCTTCTCGTCGACCCTGCCACGAGCAGGTTGCTAGATGGTAATTATATGGATGAGCAGCTTATCATACCATTGCTTGTGTTTTGGAGGGGATTGATGTTTGCTATCGCAAATATAGTGTCTCATTACAGTTTTGTGTTAGCTTAATGTCTGCACTTTGGCGAGTTTAACAATGGTTGAGGGGAAGAATAAGTGATTCTATTTTATTCTTGAATTTTGAGATCTTGGATTTGGCATTTCCCATCTTAGGAGCCCCATGAAAACATATTTTGTATATTTGCTCCAAGTTTCCTGCATGATGGTGTATCATTTCGACCGGGGAGACAGAAACCTGTCAGCAGCTTACACGCAGAGCAAGCAACTCTCGAGATGTTCTTAACATCAGTCTCTGGCCAATTGACTAGGCTCTTCTTTCGAAATTATCAATGAGACTAATTTTGGGCATTCTTTTATTTGTGTATATTCTTCCACTCTTGTCTATTTGTTGGAATATAAAAAAATTGCTTTTTTTTTTCCCTTCGTTTTGTTCCTTTTTTTTTTCTCAGTGCTATTATTCTGATGCGGCCATATCAGATGGTTACTTCAGTGTCCTTGCCGAGGTGTACATGCGCCAAGAGATACCAAAATGTGAGATTCAAGGACTTCTGAGCCTGATCTTATACAAGGTCGTCGACCCGTCAAGACAAGTTCGTGATGACGCTCTTCAAATGCTTGAGACTCTTTCAGTGCGTGAATGGGCAGAAGACGGAACTGAGTTTTCAGGGAGCTACAGAGCTGCCGTTGTAGGTAATCTTCCCGATTCATATCAACAGTTCCAATACAAGCTGTCCTGCAGGCTCGCCAAAGATCACCCGGAATTGAGCCAGCTTCTCTGCGAGGAGATCATGCAGCGGCAACTTGATGCGGTTGATATAATTGCTCAGCATCAGGTTCTCACTTGTATGGCTCCATGGATTGAGAACCTGAATTTCTGGAAGCTGAAGGACGGCTGGTCTGACAGATTGCTGAAGAGCTTGTACTATGTCACTTGGCGGCATGGCGACCAGTTCCCTGATGAGATCGAGAAACTATGGAGCACGATTGCGAGCAAGTCACGGAACATAAGTCCGGTTCTTGATTTCTTGTTAACCAAAGGGATTGAAGACTGCGACTCCAATGCTTCCACGGAAATAACAGGGGCCTTTGCCACATACTTCTCTGTCGCAAAACGAGTGAGCCTGTACCTGGCCCGGATATGCCCTCAGCGTACAATAGATCATCTGGTTTATCAGTTGTCGCAAAGGATGCTGGAAGACAGTGTGGAACCAATTAGACCCAAAGGTTATGCAAACGGGAATGCTATATTCCAGTTCTCTCAAGTACCTGCGGCTTCATTAGTCTCATCCATCGCCGACAACCAGCCACATATGTCGCCTTTACTTGTTCGGGGTTCGCTTGAAGGCCCAATGAAGAACCCTGGAAGTGGTAACTTGAACTGGCGTACCAACGTGGGTGGACGCAGCACGTCAGGTCCTATAATGCCTCTGCCTCCTGACATGAATCCTGCTCCAGTGACTCCAGCTGGTCGGTCCGGTCAGCTTCAGCCTCCGTTTATGTCGGGCCCACTTCTTGTGGTACGGAGTTCAACAGGTAGCGTGCGGAGCCGCCATATGTCACGTGACAGTGGGGATTATTTTATTGACACCCCGAACTCCGGTGAAGATGGCTTGCTTGGTGGTGCTGGAATGCATGGCATTAATGCCAAAGAGCTTCACTCTGCTTTACAAGGACACCAGCAGCATTCGCTTACTCAAGCCGACATTGCACTGATTTTACTCGCTGAAATTGCCTATGAAAACGATGAAGACTTCAGGGAGCACTTGCCCTTGCTCTTTCATGTCACATTTGTCTCGATGGATAGCTCCGAAGAGATAGTCCTCAAGCACTGCCAGCATCTGCTTGTCAATTTACTTTACTCACTCGCAGGCCGGCACTTGGAGTTGTATGAGACCGACAACAGCGATGGAGAAAACAAGCAGCAGGTAGTCAGCCTCATCAAGTATGTACAATCGAAGCGAGGAAGTATGATGTGGGAGAATGAGGATCCCACAGTCCTGAGACCTGAGCTCCCAAGTGCTGCCCTATTGTCTGCCCTGGTTCAGAGTATGGTCGACGCGATTTTCTTCCAGGGAGACCTTAGAGAGACTTGGGGAGCTGAAGCGCTGAAGTGGGCCATGGAGTGCACGTCCAGACACCTCGCCTGCCGTTCCCACCAGATATATCGGGCCCTGAGTCCCAAAGTCACCAGTGATGCATGCGTCTCACTTCTCCGCTGCCTTCACCGGTGCTTAGGAAACCCGTTGCCTGAAGTTTTGGGATTCATCATGGAGATTCTGTTGACATTGCAGGTTATGGTTGAGAACATGGAACCGGAGAAGGTGATTCTTTATCCCCAACTCTTCTGGGGATGTGTCGCCATGATGCACACAGACTTTGTTCACGTCTACTGCCAGGTTCTGGAGCTGTTCTTGCGTGTGATTGATTGCTTGTCCTTCAGAGATAGAACAACCGAGAATGTGCTACTCGCAAGCATGCCCCGCGATGAGTTGGACTCAAGTGTCTCCGGCATGGAGTTTCAACGGGTGGAGTCTAGGGCCGGAGTTGAGACACCCAGATCAGCAGGCAAAGTTCCGTCTTTTGAAGGGGTGCAGCCACTGGTCCTGAAGGGTTTGATGTCGAGCGGCAGTCATGGAGTCTCGATTGAGGTCCTTTCACGGATCACGTTAGCATCATGCGACTCCATATTCGGGGACCCAGAGACAAGGCTATTGATGAATATCACTGGGTTGTTGCCTTGGCTTTGCTTGCAGCTCCCCACGGAGTCCATGGGTCCTGCCTCGATCGTGAATCAGCAGTACCAGAAGGCTCGCTCAGTCGCTGACAGCATTGCCTCGTGGTGCCGTGTCAAGTCATTGGACGGACTAGCCACGGTCTTCATGGCCTACGCAGAGGGTGAGATCAAGACCATAAACAACTTGCTTGCCTGTGTTGCCCCGCTGTTATGCAACGAGTGGTTCCCCAAGCACTCTGCTCTGGCTTTCGGGCACCTCTTGAGGCTGCTAGAGAGAGGTCCAGTAGAGTACCAGCGCTTCATATTGCTCATGCTCAAGGAACTGCTCCAGCACACACCGGTCGATGCTGCCCAAAACCCGCATATGTATGCCTTCGTGTCTCAGCTCGTCGAGAGCTCGTTGGGCTGTGACGCCCTTAACGTTCTTGAAGCTCTCTTGCAGAGCTGCAACTCCCTGACAGGGTACACGCACGAGCCAGGGCCGCTTGAGAACGGCGTTGTTGGGGCCGAGGAGAAGCTACTGCTTCCTCAAACATCGTTCAAGGCACGGAGTGGGCCTCTTCCACCCCTAGCTATGGGTTCAGGGTTCATGACGGGTTCCATGACTGCAGCACAGGGCTCCACACCCGATACGGGAGTGAACCCTAGGGAAGTAGCATTGCAGAACACCCGGTTGATCCTCGGCCGGGTGCTAGATAGCTCCGCCTTCGGGAGGAAAAGGGATCATAAGAGGTTGGTTCCGTTTGTATCGAATATTGGGAACCCGTAGTAGGTGGAAACGTCTGGTTTTCTTAGGTCGATCATGTATATCCTCTTGTTCCTCCTAGGGTTTCTGTTGTTAGGGGTTATATATGTTTGGATAGCCGTTGTATAGTATATTTTTCCTGTATCGTCTTTCCTTTATAGTATTATCCACCTTGTAGATTGTGAACCCGAAAGTTCTTCTCTTTAAATGTTCAGGTCATTGTAAGATGATCCTTGGCTCATGTAATTTATGGCGTTTTTGATCCCTTCGCTTGTTCGCAGGTCTCAAGTTTTTTTGATCGCCATGATACTGCGAGATTATACACGTCTCTTGCATGAAAAAGTTTTTGCCATTTACATATGTGTTGAACGCTGGATGCTTCGATGGATGAAGTATTAAAGTAAAAAAAGATTTTATAACATGATATATCTAAATTTCATAAATTTAGATGTGTATTAAAATTAATGATCCAGATTAGATTAAATGATGGGATCAACTTAATGTTTGTGGATGTCTTGATTAATTGATGTTTTTATTTTAAGGTGTATTTTTCTTTTATATGTTAATGTTAGACCGTTGATTTTTATTAAGATATATCATGAAATATATATTAGTCAAACCGATCAAAAAATAATGGAGAACAAATCGCAAGCAAACGGTTGGTAATTGGGTGAAGAGGCTGGTGGTAAAATGCCACAATCAGCGGGTGGGGGCTCACCTATAATGTCCTGGATGCCTAAAAACAGAAAGATGTACGGTGGTGCTGTTCAATTGCGAAAAGGAAAGGAAACGCAACAAATCCTCAAAATAGCTCACTGTGTCTACTTTCCATTATTCCCCCAAATTATACACAATCAACGGAGGAACACTCGAATCCCTAATTTCTCTGCCGCATTGAAAACGTGACCCGTTCCGCACCATATCAGAATCATTGACTGTTAATGACGGCACTGTTGCATTATTCTTCCATTTATTGGGAGTATAAGTTTTTGTCAGTTGGTGAGTGTGTGAGAAGTTTGGAGGTTTGATCTGAGGAAATGAGAGGCGGAATAAAGAACGATGGCGATGGCATGGCGGCGAGGTATCGGGGCCTGTTGCCGAAGGAGGAGGATGTGGCGGCGGCGGCGGCGGGAACGATGATGGTCGGCTGGAGGAGCTGGGGTACAAAAAGGAGCTCAGCCGCAGCCTCTCATATGTCCCTTTCTTTTCTCGGATTCTATTTTTTATTTTGCTCTCATTCTATCGATAGAATATATTAACTTCGTTTTAATTTTATTACAACGATAATGATCCGATCTGAGTTTTTATATTATCTTTATTTTATGATATTTTTTATGTATTATTTAATATATAATTTGAGAAAAATTCATTATTCATTTAAATGACACAATTTAAATTTTTTATAACACACAATTATAATCGTAATATTTTCTTAAAAAAAACGTTTGATCATCCCGCAACATCGATAAAATCTTTTATTGTCACACGTATCCGATCAAAAATAATATAATTTTTTTAAAAAGTAAGGAATATGTGTATTGAATTTATATAAACTTTAATGAAAAAGAATATTTTTTTTAGAGATAATGAAATATAAATGAGATTTATGAGAGAGAATGAGAAGGAAAGAAGAAAAAAGTGAAGGATAACAGCCACTTGCTCTCATACACGGATATCGTTGATATCATATCAAGCCATAAAACTCAAAGAGTCTAAGCTGTTAATCCAAGTTATATAACTACATTACATTGAGAAAAAGATAGACGATCACATAGTAATAACACAAGAAGTTACATAAACGAACATCTTAGACGATTACGAAACAAAAGCAAACCATAAACATAGAATGTGGGAAATCCCAAGTGCAGAGCCAACCTCCTGTCCATAAAAAATGATAATAACATAGTTATCGTCATTGCACAATTGATGATAGAAGTGTGGCCACCAAGTTCTTTCAACAGTTTCCCAAACTTCATCCCATGGTTCCTAGATGCATCATCATAAAATTAAGAAATAGAAAGAACGAAAGAAATTGGTGGTCATGATGCACGATAATTATGAAGATAATCATAAGAATGCTAGAACTTAGAAGTGTACAGATTAACAATCACAAAGCTTAAACCATATACTATATAAGAAACTATTATCCTTCTTAAATGATCTCATCTCAATTACAGAGGAACAAACATGAAAAACATTTCAACAAAAGATATATTGATTGATAAGTTTTGAATAGGCAGGAGCAGATGAAAAAAAATAAGAGAGAGTGAACAAGTACTGTCAACAGATGTTCTCTTGAGCATGACTCCAACTTTCAGACATATCATTCCCCTTCACAAAATCTGAAAGTATAAGAATCTGAAAGTTAGTGTATTCAAGAAATAACAAAAAACCAAGTAAATATTTAAGTGCTAAATCAAATGAAGTTAACCCATTTCAAATTTTTCTAACTCATTTAGATCTTCTTCAATATCAACTTTCGTAAAGGATGAGCGCAATCAATCTTGAGTGAATAAAAGAGCTTCCACCATACTAGGAGTCAAAGAACTCCTAAATTGATCAAGCACGTGCTCACCGGTGCTAAATGCAGACTCTGAGGCCACAGTCGATATAGGAATCGCTAACACATCTCGAGCCCAGATGTGAGAGAATGGGAAACCTCTGACTATTGATCCCCCACTAACGCAAAGTATCAAATTCTTTTACATCATCTTCTATTGCTTCACCAAAATACTTATCCATTCCAGACAAAATATTATCACAGCCAGACTCATTCTTATGCTTCTTTTGGAAAGCAAACAGATCCACTTCATCATCGTTATTTTGATATTCTACATCAACCGCTTCATTTGTATCTTGGCTCTGTTGTACAACTTCATTACCATACATCTTTTCATACCCATTAAATAATCCAAGCAACACACACTTCACATTTTTCACTGTCTCATCTTTCAATGAATCTTCCTTCTTATACATGGCATCCAACGAAATATTCATGAACTCCCACTTTCGTCTTGGATCAAGTAAAGTCGCAAAATGAAGAAGGAGATTCATCTTACTTAAATTGCCCCAATACTTATCATACTTCTCTTTCGTGGATAAGTGTGGATAGGTTTATCCACATCGACCGTGGAAAAACAGAAAGAGTAGAATATATATATATGAGGAATCCATAGCCCATAAGCTTAGGTTTTTGGGTTAACAGTTGGGCCCTGTTCATATGTGTATTAGTTGTCAAATGTGCATCTTTTTTATTCATCGTCTCCACGAAGTTTCAAAGCTGATTGAAGCATCAAATAAGTCGAATTCCATCTTGTAGGGATTAAATTTTGCCAATCGTGTTGGAGATTGCCGAATGTACCTACCAAGCAATGAGACATATAATCTGTAAGATAAAAAATTTAACATGAAATTAAGAATGAACAATTAACATGAAATGCTAAGATTTTTTTTTTTTCCTCACCCCTAACCTAGACCATTGGATTTGGCCAAAATGCAAAACAGCACGCCTCTGCTATAATCCCTCCAACAACATGGGATCCAACTTCGGAAGTGAAAGAGTGCCGAGTGCAATTACATACCTATTTCCTTTGCAGCTTCTTGTGCTCTTCACAACTCGCCTCTTCACTTCCAGTCACTCGCTGGAGAAACCACTCCAATCCCATCGATCGCCTCGTCGCTTCGATCGCACACCGACTCGCATACTCCTGCTGGTCTCCGATGGTAAAACATCGTGTTTTCCCTTTCGTTTTCATTGTTTCTATCTTTGCATTTGTTCAGTCATCGTCTTGATTGTAGAAACCCTAATAATTGTTCCAATTTCGTAAAGGATCAAAATGTTGATATGAAGAGGTGTTGGTCCAGTCGATGTGTATGGCTTAGATGCGTCGACATTTGAAGTGCATTTTGTAAGTTTCCTTTTACCTTTTTACACTAGCACGCGAGTGAAACAACGACGCACTTGTTCTGTTTAGGTAGTTGCAGTGGGCAGACATATTCTTCGATGATTCGATTATTTGTGTAATAATCATGAGAACTTGCATATCGATTATTGAGAGAATGATCGAGGAATCAACTGTACCAAATGTTCGTTTTTGTCGGAACACGTTGAAATGCAGTACTGTATCGATACTTCTCACATGAATGGCCTTCATGAGCTTGAAGCTTGGACTATTTACTAGTCCATCACATAGGATTCACACTAGTCTACTCATATAAGAGCAGCTTTGATATCATGTTGAGTTAGCATGACCATAATTAGAAGATATTGGCGAGGATTTGAAGAAAAAAGTTCGGAGAAAATTGTTATGATTGCCACTTTGATGGTGGCTGGGCTTGCTTTGAGTATTTCACAATTCATTTGGGTGTTAGGATTTGGGTGAACGTTGAACATTGTTCTGAACTAATCACGGGATTCAGTAAAAGTTTTCTATATGATTAATACTGTCACAATATTTGATTGGTATTTTGATTGCCACATGCTAAGTTAATTTGGATTCATAGATGATTGTGTAGGTGATTAGAGTTGGACAAAATGTCTGCAAGATGGCAAGGGTTTCACTTTCAGATCAGAGGAGCAGAATTGCATGAATCAGTCAAAAGGTATTTGTTCAAAGTTGCTTTGTTTCCCTCTTGTGTGGTATTTGATTTGTATATTATTGTAGATTTATATACCTTGATTTTACTATCTGATATTGGTGTGAGCTGTAACTTCATTGGGATGAGATGATTATGAAGATGAAGAAGTACCAGAATTCAATTAGTTGCTTGGATAATGTCCCTAATGAGGAATATGGATGTGCAGAATCAAGAAGAATGTTCTGCCTACGTAAGGTATGGTTTTTTGTGCTGCACTTTCAATCACATCAAAATTGCAGTTTGTTTTTCTCACATTTCATTGTGTTTATGGGGGATGTGAGTTGACAAGCCACCGGTAGCAAGAAGAATTTCCATTCTAGTTGGTCATCTGGTGATAATGTCATTTTAGTCGAATCCTGTAGAACTTGCTTGCTTTTCCCCTTGGTTCTAGTTTTTGTATATCAGTTTAGTGCTGTGTATTGATACTGGAATATTTGCATTTTGGTTGTTACAAAGCACTACTATGCAACTTTTGTGAAAGATACTATTAAGTAAAGAGGCTTCCGTTTTAGCATAAAAGTCAGTTGCAATCTTGGAACAAATATTTTAGAAAAGCTTAAGCTGCAAAGTGAAGGCTCAAGGATGCTCTTAAGCTCTTAATGAATATACCCTGGCCTTAAAACAATGCTTAATGGGTTTGAAGCACAGATCAAGAAAAATCTCCCGAATCTTGCTTATAATAGCAGGTAGTAAGTGAAACACTTGCAATACTACCTCACAGTAGCCATGATGCTCCTGAAAAAAAAAATAAAAAAATTGTCCAACTGTATAAGTTGTTGAGTGAATGCCAAAGAATATTATTAATAGTACACCATTGAAGCTTCTGGGAAACAGAGAGCTCCGTTTTAAAGTTCCCTTACAGAGTATGTCCCATCAAATGATTGAAATTTTTTTAGAAGTTATAACCATTTGGAACTGGCATGCTTATAAAAAAAAGAAAAAGTAAAAGGAAAAAAGAAACTGTAAAAGTACACATGTGAGGTTTAACGAGAACCAGGTAGAATTGCTGCCAAATTGTCAGTATTGAGACCAAAGTTCTCATCCCAAAATGTTGCTTCTTCCTGCAGCTAAGAATTTATAAAAGATATGTGGTCGTTAGCTGGGTAACCAAGAATGTTAACGGATAAAAGCAGCAATAGTAAATGAATGTGTTTGTGTAAAATCAAGATAATCATATAATTGCTTTGTAAGTTACGTAAAAACAGTTAGGTTATATTGTGCAATACCTCAGAGAAAAAGTCACCTGGGTTGAACTCATCAAGCTTCTCAGAGTGTTCTGCTTTTTGTCTTGTCTCGAGCCTTCCGGTCTGAATATTCACGTCTGTCATATCCAACTGGTTGGTGAGATTGTTGAGATTTTGAAGACTCCCTGCTAGATCCATGTCTGAAAGAGTGATTGATGTCAGTCCCTGGCTCTTTATATGGGGTAATGATCCAGATGCTGGTGTGAACCAACCATCTTGATTAGGTGGGAAATTTGTTGGTATCTCCTTTGTGTCAACAAACCAGCTATTCGGTACATCATGTGTGCTTGGGATTGAGGATGAACCATGCACCTCAAGAGTAGTCAGAGATTGTTTCCCATAAAGCTGTGCACTTAGCTGATCCATGTAGACCGACTCAAAGGGAGTAGTTGGCCCTAAATTCACAAGTCGGGGATGAAGTTCGGTCAGTTGACCACTATTCCATACATCCTGAGTAGACATAGTATCCCCTTCCATGAAAAAATGGCTGTTCGGTGCTAGACTGCTCTGCATCAACAGATTATGGTCTTCACAACTCACCCTTGTTGCTCCATATGTATTTGATCCCAGGTTTGAGTTTGCCATCCCATTAGCTACATGTCCAAATCTGTAGTCTGCAGTCAAAGGTATTAATCTTTTGCTTGTTGCCCTGTACCTTGTGTCATGCGCATTAGTGATCAATTGCCTATGAAATTCTGAGAATTCCATATGTGACAGCTGGAACGAGCTCAATCCGCTATCCTCGTATGGTTCCCCACCTTGCTTGATCCATCCAAACCACTCAGTGTTTCTTATTCCAGGGGCTTGCTGGCCTGTATAAATGTTTGGATTACAGGTAGCATATGTCATGTGCCTCACATCACTCCCTGTTCCTTGAATGCCAACTATAGGACTAGCGAGATATTTTTCAGGTTGGTTGGCATGTATTCTTGGATTCACATCTGCTACAATGTTGTCATAAGATGGCGCATATTTATTTCCGAACAAAGGGAGGGATCCCTTGTGTTTTCCATTTCTCGGGATTCCAAGCCGAGAATTATTGAGGCCATGCTCACTCCCTTTCTGGATATTTAGGTGATCAATCCGATGTTGAGGAGATTGTAAGACATCGGCAGGTCCTTGAAAACATCCTTTCTGTCGCTGGGTGCTGGGATTAGGCATGTTAGCAAGTTCTCCATGGAAGCTAGTCATGGTAGTTGGGACAAGATGCTCAGTATGTTCTGTAGGAGGTTCAGTTCGAGGTGTTCTCTGGAGTTGATACTGATTAATCTCCTTTTTGGTATGCTGCTCGTTCGTTATAATGCAATTGTTCCTGTCATACTTGCTTCCTTCTTTGGCAACTGATTGTTTCTGTTCATGGCGCCTGGATTCCTGCTAAAAAAGATTATTTAACATAGAGAAGGAGAGCTAGCGGTGTTAGTTAGTTTTAGAAAGTAGTGAGATAAATAACAAACAACTATTGGGTAATACAGCAATACTATAGAAAGTATTTAAATTTCTCTAGATGAGCTGTTTTTAAAGTACCATTCAGAAGGAATGGACTCTATGGACTTACACTCTAACGTACCATTAGATATGGCAAAATCTAGGCTGTTTTTCTTCAACAGTGAAGCACTTCGATGTGGGCTTTATACATAACCTTAGTCTTCTAATGGGAAAGGTAGAAGTATACCTGAGTCTTCAAGAAGGTATGTTGAGGGCTATAGTGCTTTATAATTACTGACTAAATCTATCTAAAAGTAGATAATCGTTAGAGAAACCAACGGCACTAAAGTTTCAAACTTGATATACAAGTCCAACAAAAAGCTCAAGCTTTTGCCTAATTGTTTCATTTGCTGGCTATGTTCAGTCATTTTCGTGCTTGGATTTTGTAAAAAGACAAGAATTCACTGATATTTGGTCGAACACTATGTCAAACTTATTGATGGGTACCTGAATATCGCCAGCAACTTGATTTGGTGCCTGATTTGGCTCATTGCTTCCTTCGTGTACTCTTCTGTCATTAACTTCTGCTTATTGAGACGGAAAAGAGAAACAAAGTCAACACCATAGATACTAAAAAGGTGCAGAATGCAAGATTGTTAATCTTTTTAAAGCAATAGGAAGGACTTTGAGCTTATAATTTAAGAAAGAGAAAGTACCCTCATTTCCTGGTCTACGAATGGCATCCATAAATTTCTTGTAGAGCTCTGGATTCCAGAGTCTCTGTTTGCCCTTGTTGTGTCTCTTTTTCCTGCCATCCTGAGCAGGTTTGATGACTGTCTCACTTTTCTCTGTGTCGATCTTGTCTCTTTTTCCTGGTCCTCCTTCCTCCTGATCTAGATAGTTCCCATCTCTCTTCCGCTTTTTCTTTGGCGGTTCTCCAATACTCTTCTGGGCTTGCACCAAAACATGCTTGTTCTTGCCTTTCAGATCATGGTTTAAGTGATCATTATTTGTGCAAGATGGGTCTTTTCTTTTAAATTTTGATTTGGCTTGTAAATCCTGAGTATTGGTCCTCTGAAAATCTTTTTGTGGAGAACTTTGCTTAGCGAAAGTATCCTCAGTCTTCCCCAAATCAGATTCCTTTTCCTGGTTTGTGCTTTCTTTATTGGCTGCTCTCTTTGCTTTATTGAGAGCAATTAACTTTCTGATCTTGATCATATTTTTTGATAAATTTTGTAGATCATAATCAGTGATGGGTTTGTGCAGAATAAAGCATGGCTCATTGCTGGGAGCACTCATTGTCTCTTGTGGAGGTGAATCTGGTAACATCACTGCCAAGAAATCAAAATTTAAAATTAAGAGTAATTAATATGAACAAACTTCGAATCAAAAAGTTGAATTAAGATTAGCATGTACAAAAAAATAAAACTGACCGAAGATTGGTATGTCGTCCTTTATATTCCTTATTTGGCTGAGAAATGTAGCAAAATTCCCATCCTGTGCCTCGAAAGCAGCAACGATAGCGCCAAATTGTTCTCCTCGTTCACTGATCACTGCTAGAGCTACCTCTTGCTGTCCAATTGGTGTCACTGCACCGCAAAGCCATTTATTAAAACAGTGTTATATAAATGATAAACATGTCCTTATACCTCCTCAGACAGCCTACAACTTTTGTTGAAGAGTGAAAATACAGTTTGTTTAGACATTACTAGTTATACAAGTTGAGCTTATGATAGAGTTTGACATGGGACAGTTCAGGGTTTGTTTTAGGAAAGCTGAGTTCGGTTATCCTACATATATTCCAACCACTTCATAAATTTGACCCACAACCTGAATCATAGTACAAGCCTACTAGGTCGATTCAGAGCGGTCATGTCGGTTCTCGTATCCAAAAGAGAGAAAGTAAGTCATGACAACTAGAGTATTGTAACATGAAAGAAATAAGATATAACTGTTTAACTATTCGGTTTATTATTTTTTCCTTTCGGTGTAAATTCCTATTCAAAAGGTGCTACTTTGTTGATAGAGACTTAAAATTTATTTGAATATTAAAATTGCTAGAAATTGAATGACAAAATGTGCAGTAGCAATAAATGCAATAATAGTTACTTCAATATCATTATTTCATTATCCTTTTTTATTTACTTCACTTTAACTAGTTAAATCAAAGATGTGAATGTATTCCATTTTCAAAATTATAGCACTAGGAAAAATAAATGAAGAAACGTTGCTTTCCTGACCTTCATGAATAATCCCAAACAAATATTGATGAAAAACCTCAAAATGAAAAGGGTCGATGGTGCTTATATTACTTGGTATTTCTAATACGTGCTAGTTTAATCACTACAGGGGAGGAAAGGAACAAACCTTGGAACTAGCCAGGAGATATATCAAAAACTAAAAGTTCAAGCTATTTACTTCTTTGAATGGAATCCTTAGGTCACTGTAGAGTGGAAGAGATATAAGCTGTAACAAAGGACAATATAGCATGTGCCAAAACCTTTATAAGTAGCCGCTTGAAGCATCGAGGTGGTGTGCAACATATAAGAAGTATCAGGATCCACAAGCAATATATGCATTCCTTTTATATGGTCGGGCTCCCTTGAATGAAATGATTTATCCTCCCAAGCCATGATTTTCCTGGAAACCATTTATCTCAAATTAGAACGGGTCAAAAAGTAAAATCTTGATATATGATGTATTGAAGAAATGAGGAAGTGAGGAAGAAGAGATGAGTACACAAAAGACTGATACAAAGACGGTAGCTCCTCTTGGTATCAAGCTCAAATTCCTCTTTTTTCCTTTCTTGTGTCTGATATGTGTTTTCCTATTTAGTGTTTTGAGCTTGCTCTCAACCCCTATTTAAGGAAAATGTAGCCAACCATTAATCGATAAAAATTTATTTCGCATAGAGTAGAAAATGGTATGACACTGTCAAGAGTCATTATGGTTTCAAAAGAGCATTTTTTATATTTTCTATCATTATAAAATTTTCCTAATACTTCAAAAAAAAAAAAAAAACTATGGGATTGGTTTTTAGTTATAGAAACATAGGGATGCATTGCTCTTTTCATGGCACAACAAGTTGTTCAATTGACTTATTCATAAAGGACTATTATATATAACCCCCTCGAACTCTCAACCATTGGTAGATGGCCTCATAACTTTGGAAATAGACAAAAGACTCTCCTCTTAAGTCGAAAATCCTATATTTTTTTGTACATAACCTCCTAAACCATTGGCACATAACCCCATGAATAGACCCTGATAGTGGGTCGCTTGTATATTATCAAAGGATAGGGCATGCAAATGTCAAAACTTCAGGGCTTGTTTGGTACTTTTCTGTTTTCTATTCTGTTTTACTGGCTAGCAAAATAGAAATATTTGTTACTGATGTCTATTTTTCAAATGGATGAAAACATATATGAAAAAAAAATGATTTCCATTTTCATTTTTTTTCTTCATCTAAGTCCAACATTCAAGAAACCCTTCACAAAAAAACCATTTTATTTTGTAAAATGAATTTGGTTTTGATTACTGGCTTTTAGTTTCTATTGCTGATTTTGATTTTCGTAATTTTGAGCAACGTTATCAAAGTTATCAATCTGCCCCTTAAAGTAGAAGGGGATTTAATGTGTTTTGCTATTCATAAATACATGTTGAATTACTAAGGATTGATTTGGTTATACTTAAGGAAACTGCATAGCAATGCTGTAAAAAATAGCGGGAATATGGCTTATCAGCTTACCGTCAAGCTTCCTTGTAAGTTGTAATTCATAATCTATAAGCTTTTCCTAAAGTTTATCCGCATAAGCACTTTAGGTGTTTCCTAAGCGGTTCATGAACGCTTCGCATAGAAAGTTGTTTGACATGTAAAGTTCTTCTAATTTAGTTTTGACTGGTTTATCGATCGGATGAAAGGAACCTATTTGAACTTCATTTGGCATGTTGATTTGTCTAGGAACTTTACATATTTGGCTTTTTCTAAGTTCTGCTAGTTGCTTTCAGAAGTTTTTGACAAATTGGATAACCGATTCAATTGGGTGGTTTCCTAAGACTATCGCGTCTTGTGGATTCTTGGAAATTCACTTGCTCCCTACCACACGCATTGTGATTTTTGTTAATATTTCTAAGTGATGCATCAATTTCTAATAGTAGTGTGAAAGACGATGGCATCCAGAAATCCTATCATCTGCTTGAAGTCATGCCGCATCTAAAGAATTTGGAGAAAGAAAGGCATGAGTGAATTGATAGAAAACATAAATAGTTTTGGAAAAAATTAATGTCAAAGATTTTCGAATTCTTTCCTTGATTGTGTGCATTTTGGAAATACAATCATATTGGTTGAGTTGCATAATTTATTTGTTTATAAATGATGAATACAATTGTTAGGAAACATGAACCTTGGTAGACCTTGTCTTGGACAGTTTGTGCTTTGAAAATATTAGTTTCTTCGACATGGTCTTGAAAAATCAATTTGAGAAAAAAGTCGTTTGGATAGTCTCGTGGCTCCTGCGAATGCCAAGTTGAATATTATCAACTTGAAGTTCAAATGGTGTAAGTTTTAGCATCAAGAAGTTCAGCAACAAGTTCTCACAAAATGGTCAACAAAATTACAATTAGAGTTTAATGGAAATTACCTTAATTTACTAGAGTTTAGCTAACCTAGTTAAATGCATAAGGAGAGTGAGTTTGCTTTTAATGCATACCACTAGTGAATTGCATTTATTTGTCTTTAATACACACACTTTACCAACAAGTACAGTCAGAAATCTTTCCATAAGGTGTTACATAACCATTGTTGTTGGGGCATTCCCAATTTCTTACTGTTTACTAATTTAGCTTGGTGATATGGATGTGAAATAGAGGCTCACTCATTTTGCTATTAAACACAAATTGTTGTTGCGCTTGCCACTATAAACTGTGTTTGAATGACTATTTGTTATTATTCAGTATTCAATAGCTTAAGCAACATTTGGGGGAAAAATCAATTATTTTGGCAGATTACAGATGTTCGATGAGGAGAGGTGAATGCCGTATTCATCCAAAATGGGAATTATGGCATTTTCTTGGCTCTATAAACCTTTTTGAAACAAATTTACGTATGATAATTGAAATAAGGACCTTTTTGAAACAAATGGGAATTATTGCATGTACTACTATATCTTGTCAACTTTAGTCCTTGCATTTTCAAATTTCGAAGCTTCCCTTAGCTCATGACTTGGTATTGACACGTTATGCTGTGTCATCTTCAAAGGAAGAATAGGATTATCTAGCAGCAAAGATCAAGGATCACTATGAAATTAGGGGGCAAAAATGGATCCATAGCAGATTTTTCTGCAAAACTAACTTTAATGGAAAAGCTTCAATTTCTCTGCTAGGTCCTTGATTACATACAAGCAATTTCTTTGATATATGCTATAGTGACTCATTGATTTAACCTGTTCTCGATGCAGTTTTAGGACCTCTCCAAATAAAGAAAGATTATGTGTCAAATTTAATTTCTTCTTTGTTAACTACTCGATCGACATATTGATCTTGAAATATCTTTTGTTTTTTATTCCTAGTAAGGATAAAATAGTAATCATAGATTGGGTTTATCTAAGACTCTAATATCAAAACCTATCATGATATCTTAAAGTAATACCATGGTGAAATCTTATAGTTAAATTTTCTTGCATATGAAGTATGAACTCTATGTACTTGATTTCTTGATGTGAGGGGTTTTGTTTTTTGTAAAATCACTTCGGCATGGTATCTAGTCAAGTCTAATTATTTCAGTTGTGGTGCTCATTGCATAGCAGTTGTGACTTTGGGTTTAATGTCTCAAGTCTTAAATCTGGTGAGATATGGCAATCTATGTTGCAATATCTCTAGGGTTTCTGTTTGTTTTGTTAGGCCTAGACAACAACGACTTGACTCTAGCTTCCAGTATCAGAAATGCAGGCGATAGCAAGTAGTACAGAAGTTCCAGTTCTCAACTTTTATTGCTCTTCCTTTTTACACAAATGCTACAAGGTGTAGCAAGAAACAAACAAATGCTACAAGGCGTAGCAAGAAACAAAATCCGAAGCTACTTTTCTTCCTTACTGGGGTCTGATTTCTTGAAGCCAAACGTCAGCTTTAAATCCTCATTCTATCTCAGCCTGCTTGATTCCTTAGAGCCATGCCAGATTTGTTGAAAGATGAGCTGTGTCATAGATGAAGTTGTCATCCCAAAATCTTATGCCATCCTGCAGCTGCAGATATTCACAATATGTTAGGTAGTGTGGTCTTAAAACAGAGAAATGCAATAATATATTGCCGAAGCAAATAAGATCCTAATTTTATAGGTCAAGGACATAAGGTAACTTACGTTGGATGAATCATCAACAGGATATAAAGTTGCTGAACTGCTGCAGCCCACTTCATCAAAGCCGTTGCACTGATTAGTAGCAATCCCACTTTCTAAATCATTGTTGGGATATGCGCTGAATTCTGGCCCTTCATGCACTCTCCTAGCTACTGATTCATTCGACGTATTGTCCCAGTTTGTTGAGAAAGCAGTTGGATTGATGGGCAGACTTGTCTGTATTCCCTCTGTGAAAATGGAACTGTTGCTAGGATCCATTGAGTAAGAGCTTTGTGAAGTCAGAAATGTCATGGTTGCTGGAATTTCTTCGATGCCGATCAAAGCTCCTCCAGATGTTCCTGTGTTAGCATATTGTGGCATCAGGGGGGACTCAGTTGGCATTTGGTAGCTGCCTCCTAGAATCTCGTCCCAAGGATATGCTATAGGTAGTATCTCCTCTGTAACCAAAGGGCTGCCTCCATGAGCAGCCCCTTCATACATAGGTTGAGAAATTGGTGGCAGACTTGATGTCGGCATCTCCACTCTCTGTAAAGAGTTTCCAATATGAACTCCTGCATATGAACCTTGTCCAGTCCAGGGCAACTTGGTGCTAGATATCAGGTTCATTGTTGCATATTGTATAGCATATTGAGGAGTAACGGATGAAGCATGCCTCGCCTGAGAATTTGGTCTAGGAACATGATTTTGTGAATCATTTTCCTGATAGGTTGTTGAGATCTCCATGTATTCTTGCCAATGAGAAGGTGGTATAGGAGGATCTGTGTTGGCTGGCGCATGAGAAGTAGAAAACCCCATGTGTTGTGTTGCATATTGTGTAGCTTCTAGAGGAGTAATGAATGAAACTTGCCTCTCTTGAGAACTTGTTTCAGGGACTTGATGTACTGACTCATTCCCTTGATAGGTGGTCAGCATCCCCATGTCGTCTTGCCAATAAAGTGGTGCTATGGGAAAATTCATGTTGGCTGAACCATAAGAAGTAGAAAACCCCACATCTTCATTTAGCAGACTAACGTCATCCCATGTATGTACATTCCAATCAGGCAGGGTAGTCTGCACGTTGTTCATCTCTTGTTGAGTAGAGCTGGCACTTGGACAAACTATGCTCTCAGGAAACTGATATGGTCCAATTAGCTTTTGGTCACTCACCCTTTCTTCATCAATACTCAGTGGCATCGGGTTTGAGTTGGCTGCATCAGCCACTAAGTCCACTACGCTCGTCTCTGAAATTACAGGTACAGGTCCTGCATCTGGTACTTGAACCATGTTGGGTATGGACTCTCTGTTGTTTATCGCCTTAAATTGCGAATGTTCTGCTGTTGATACGGATGAATTTCTTAGCATGCTGGCTTTGTATTTTTCTCTAGCATTCATGATCCAGTCTATTGGGTTTTTTGGACTAACATTTGTTGCCGTTGTCCTGGAACCAGCATCAGTAGCAGTTGTCTTGGCACCAGCATCAGTAGCCATTGTCATGGAACCAGCACCTGTGGCCGTTATACTGGCACAAGCGCCAAAATCATTTACCTTTGCTGTAGGACCTTCACTTGCTGCCATGATACCAGGTCCAGATGCTGTTGGCCTAGAACAGAGACCAGCAGCTGCTATGGCACCAGCACCTTTCACTACTATGTTGGCACCAACACTCGATTCTTGGAGGTTTGCGCTCAAATCCTTCACTCTAGTTTTTGTTTGAGACACATTGTTAGCCATTCTATAACGTTTGGTAGTTGAATTTGGCATCGATTGATTGCCAACTTGCTTCCTGACCTGGAAAAGATAGCACATAGCATAGCACTCCGATCAACATTAGTGCTGTTGTGGAAGAAAATAGCAAAAGACAAATTATTGGTGAAATGACATTGACATCTATGATGAATTAATTTATGGATTTATGCTTCATCTCTGATAAAGTCTTCTTTTGTTGCTCTCTTTTATCTACTTCAAATTCTTCAAATAAAGAAATATTCGACCAACCTTAGCTATTTCTTAATCCGTTCTAAAGAAAAAGGCAAGTGATGAAGATGATGATTTATATATCTAGATGTAAATAAGTGGGAATAAGAAATTTATGATTATGTCGACAATACACAGTTGCTGCATGGACCTGCTTGTTTGGCTTTTTATCTCAGTTAAGTAGAAACAGCTAATCATCTTGCAGTGATTCTTTCATGTTTCCCTTTTTCGATTGCAGTATGTGTACTGTGTTCCATGTTTATGAAATTAATGTGTCTCCTTTGAATTTCTTCGTCTAGATTTAGAGATTGAGTTCTTGCCTCTCAATTGGAGAGATGATCACTCTTGGAACTTCTAGATCTGACTAGTAACATATGATTATTCTATTGATTTTCCCTAATACATGTATTATCAATACTAGCATAAATCCAAAAAAAAAAAAAAAGGGTCGAATGGTACCTGAGGTTGGTTGACAACTGGAAACTGAGTCGAATTCGGCTGATTTCTTGCATCATGAACTTGTGTGGTGCTGCTAGCTTCTGTGTTTAAAATTGGAAGCAAGTCACAGTTAATTACATTTTGATAAAGTTTTGTGTTGAACGTATGTCATGAAGCTTGGAGTAATTGTTGCACAGGCCAGTTAGTAGTCTGGTGACCAAAAGTTACCTTTATAAAAAGCTGACCTTCGGAGTGCTGCTCTAAATTTCTCGCACAGAGTTGGATTCCAGAGCATGGGCTTCTTATTGCGAGAATAAGAGCCTTTTCTGCGTTTACTAGTCATGCAGTCACTCTGTGTTAAACTCTCCTCGCGTCGCTTCTGTGATGTTGCAACCCCTGTGTTAAGGTAGGCTAGTTTTCTCTTACGTCCACGCTTTTTCTGCTCTCTTATGGTTGTCTCTGGTACTTCTCCTAAATCCATAGGGGTAAAGTCATTTATCACAGTTCTTTCGTTCTTTCTTTTTGAGGAGATCCTTGATTCATCTTGAACTTGTACCCATGTGACTGCCTTTCCTTTACTCTTAGGATCAGCTCGATTCTCGCAAGTAGTCCCTTCCAGCTTTCTATCAGGAAGATGTTCTTGAGTACCAGCATCCTCAATGATCATCATCTCAGACTCCCTGTCCTGAATTTCCCTTGCCTCATTGGTTCGAATGTCGGCTTTTCCAGGAGAAATTTCATTATAGTTCCGAACTAGGTATTGCCTTAAGTTTTTGACATCAACATCAGATATTGGTCTTCTTAGGAAGAAGCTGGCCCCGGTACCCTGAGCTGTTATCTCGGTTGTCACAATATCCTCTTCTTGATCCAATATCACTGCTATGAAAATGCGTCTCCGATGAGTTGTGTTGCAAGGACAGTTTGGAAACAAGAAAATGGTTTTTGAAAAGGCAAAAAGATAACTACCAGCGATTGGGATGTCAGCATTGATCATCCTTAAGCGTTTGGCAAATGCCATGAAATCCCCATCCTTTTCCTCCAAAGAAACTGCGACGACATCAAATAGTTCTTCTTCCCTCAACATTGCCATAGCAAGTGCTCTTCTTGAAATGGGTGTGACTGCAACATAAAATGATGGCGATGTGCTCAGAATTTGCTCACTGCATAAATGGTTTGTTTTCGACAGGGCAATGGTGAAAGCTAGGCCTATTATAGTTCTATCGTAGACGTGTGTTTAATTTTAAGCGTAGTGTTGCTGACTTGTTCATGTGATTACCATGGGGTTCTTGTTTTACATTAACCTTGCCTTTTTGTCTTGCAGGAAATTACTGCCCATCTGGTGGCTGAATTCCCTAGTGCAGTTGCAGGTACTTGTATCTAAAGCATATAGACGGTTTTTCTGTTCTTTTCTTCACGACAGGGAAAAAAAGTAAAAACATGACGCAAATCCCAGCGTTCGTCAAAGATCATGGTAGCAACATGCTTGACATTCCCAATATATAAAAACGAAGTCCACTTATTTGAATACCCGGTGTCATAATTAGGCTCCAAACATAGAAGATAAGTTTAAACTGCTTTTGTTATACTTATACCTAGCCTTGAAAACCACCCCATGGATGAAAGCTTGAAAAGTAGTGCTATGATAATAATTACTCCCTTCGTCCCAAATTATAGGAAATAGTTTGACCCAACAGGCGGGTGTGTATTGAATTTTTATTAGAAAATCAATACTCCCTTTGTTCCATAGTATAAACAACTGTTACAGTAAACCCCCTTATCACTAAAAAAATATTTTTTCTTCATTAAATTTCATAACACACATAAATCTCCGAGTCGGGTCAAATGATTGCCTATATTACGGAACGGAGGGAGTATTTTTTTTTTTTGTGTGATACTATTAGTGAGGCTATTGTAACAGTTATGAGAAAAGATATTGGAGTGTGCTGGAGTAGAAGATGATTATTTTGATACTTTTAAGGTAAAATGTTTGTCAAAAGGGGTATGTTTCCTATTTCTTGGGACGGCCCAATTAGGAAAGCATTGCCTATATTTTGGGAATGAGGAAGTATTTACACAACGCGTGCGGTTTTGACACAATATGTCGCCGTACATTTCTTACTTTTTGTGTCATGATATTTAGAAGAAAGTCGTTAAATATATTCTTCATTAATTTTTTGTTAAATTGCGGTTATTCAGTAATGAACTTTCTCCCTTTAGTAATTCTGAGTTTCTCAAAATAGGGAAAGAAAAAGTAATAACAGTGTTGGAGTACATTTTCTTACTTTTTGTGCCAAGAAAATTTCAAGGAGAGCAGTTAAATACATAGTCTTCATTAATTTTTTGTCAAAGTGCGGTTATTTGGTAATGAACTTTCTCCCCTTAGTAAGTCTTTCTAAGTTTCTCAAAATAGGAAAAGAAAAGGTAATAACAATGTTAAGAGTATATTCATTAGGTTTTCAAAATCACGGTTACAATGCTTTGCCATAACAACCTCATCTGCATAAAATTGTTGGACTTCTTAGAAAAAATTTCTCACGTAGTCAGATTGGTTGATAGATATCGTGATTTGAGGGTGGGTTTTGAGGCGAAGTATGGGTTATTGCTTGTCATTATTAAAATGCGTTGAAAAATTCATGATTAAAATGATTAGAAAAAATCATGGTTAACATGCTTTGCCATCGCAAGTCATCTTCTAGTATTTTTTAGAATATGTAGAAAAAGTACTCAAATTGGTAGATAGTTATCAAGATTTGAGGGTGGGTGGGTTATGGGTGACGTATAGGTTTGAGTTACTGCTCTTGATAGAAACTCTAACAGAAACAATTATTATTTTTGGTGATCATTTGTAGCATGTAGGAGCATAAATCATGAATAGCATATTTAGATCAATTAAGCTCAATGTCCATGCAGAAATTAGAAGCTGTGTCAAAACCTGTGAAGCCTTGTGCTTCTAGTGCTGAAGCTATGCGTAGCATGGATGAGATGTTAGGATCAACAAGCAATACTCGAATTTTCTCATGATCACCCGGGACTGTTGTCTCACGCAAACGGCCATCCCTTGCCATGATTTGTCTGAAAAGCAAAGCATCAATTAGTACATTTTAAGGTCAAACATTTATGATCTCTGACAAAAGAAACAAAGATGGAAAACAATGAGTATACCAAATAGGAAGTAGTAGAAGAAAACCAACTTTTTGTCCTGGTTTTGTTGCTTATTATTTCTTCTCTCGGTCAATTTTGTTTGTTTTGCTAGATATCTCTTACTATGCATATCAGTCTTATTTATAAGCTCGTTGTCTTGTAACTCTCCTTGACCTTTTTTTTATGGTAAGATGATAAATATACCACCATGAATTGCCTTCAACTTTTATTGGTCAACTTGCATATCATCATTTCCCCCCTAACTTAGGGTTTGGGAGGACGAGATGTACGCAATATCATTATTGTAATTATAATAAAGAAATTATTTTTTTGATGTCCTCGGTTAGTGTGGAACCTTGATCACATAATTGGGGAAAGGGTGTTGACCACTTTTTTAAACCTTCTTAACCTATAGCAAAAAACAGAACTCAGATAAAAAAATCCATTTGTGTGACTAGTGAGGCTGCTTTATGTAACTTCCCTAAATGATAGCCTACTGATCTATCCTTTTCTTTTCACAAGAAGAGAGATATGCTTTTTTTTTTTTTTTTTTTAAGTATAATACATTGAAGACAACGTTGAAGCATTGTGTAGGAAAAGAGAAAAATTTGTCTAGATGTAGGTTTTATCTGTTTCTAGATAGTGAGTTTGTATGCAAACAGCATTCCCAAAGCGCAAAGAGAGAACTTTTTTTTTCTTTTCTTTTCAATTGAACACCTTTGTTTAGCATTAATGCATGCATGCACTGCATTGCTTTAGTCAAAAAGCTTGCGTTTAGGAAAGTTTTTTATGGTATTAAATTTCTATTTTCAAGTCTTTTAACTTATTAATGTAGGCAGTTTCTATTTTTTTGAACAGTTTGTTAAAATTTCTTTTCAAATCGCTAATGATTGCTATAACCAATGCATCTGGTACAAATTCTTATGTGGTGCTTCATGAAAAGCGCTTCTTCACTACTGTAGGTAGTTTTCTTATGGTATTGTTACAACCATGATGCTAAGTTCAAAGCTTTAATGGTAATGCAAGTTTTGGAACTTGTTATTGCAAGTGAAACTTGAGATGGTAATATACATTAACCTTGCCAGTGATTACTTAGTTAATGTGTCCCTAATAGATTATAGTGAAGATAATTATTTAATAATAAAGTATTTCTGCAGTGTAATACATGTTAATGTCGAGATTTTGCATGACATTATTGCAATGGTGCCAAAACGGAAGCTGCCTCGGTGATGCATGATATGGAACTTGACATGTCATTTTTGTTGATCCATGCCTTGTGCTTCTCTCAGATGTAGCTTGTCACTCATTGGCCATTGCGGAAATATGGTGTGCCTGGTCCTTTAATATTATGAAGCTTGGAATATGATTTTCAGATTGCTAAAGGTATGTCCCATGTTTTCAGCATGAATGAAGTCCCTCGCATTTTACACACCAGGAATATTGTACTGGAATGTGATGTGCTGATAAAATTGTGGTATATAATATATGGAACATATTGAACAGTGCTCTGAACCATGCAGATTAAAGAGCATTAAGTGTGGCTATGTTCTCCTTGCCCTTTTGGTGCTTCTTCTGCTGATTGGAAAGGTGTATGCATGATAGCAATTCACATGTAGTGTTGAGGTTTTTCTCTTTGTGTTGTGCCACTTCAGCACTGCTTGGTTGCTCTGATAGAGGATGTCATGCTTCTTTGACTAGCTGTGGATGGCCTCTTGTTAAGTTTGTTGCCTCATGTTCAAAAGAAGATAGGATCAGGAAAATCCTAATGCTTCTCTTTTGGTGTGTGCCTTTGACATCAGTATCTTTGTTCTGATTCTAGCTGTTCTTTTGGAATTGATTTGCTGGCTGAGGAAGCCTTTCATGTTCTCTTGTTTTTCCCTGTTCCTTTCCTAACTCTTCTGTTATGTAGCCACACATTTGGACATTCAGATGAAAATATTTGAGGCGGAGTAGCGAGCCGACAAATTTTTCAAAAATCTTTTATCAATACTCATTCTGCAAGGCCTTTGTTCAGATTCTTTGGAACCACTGGTGTCCTACTCTAATATAGCAAGTTTAGAACTTGAAATATATTTTCCTTTTGTTATTGGAAAACACTAGACGAAATGGTTTAAGAACTTTGTTGATGTTTGGTCAGGACAAGCATGTGATAAGGAATAGTTCAGAATCTTTATAATGGTAGTTTGTGATTTACATCCATCTTAAGATTATGTCTATTCCTGTCTGATCCATTTCTATGCATCTACAGCTCATGTTAAGATGCGGACCTTGTTTCCATGAATGTGATGTTATTAAAGTAGCGTTAAGAGATAAACTTTATCTGCTCAAATGTGAATCATTCACGCTTGCTTTTGTTGATTGCTGGCTTGTTTCATAGGTTTACAATATTCTTTTGTATCACTCTTAAGATTTGAGGTTTTCCTCTATGCATGTTGAGCAGGTGAAAATCAACCAGGGAGACTAGTATTATGCTTTTACGGTGGAATTGATGAGTTCCATAATGACATCACACTTGCTTTAGTGTCGAGGATGTTGATGTTCTTGAAGTGCATGTTGCAAGTAAAGCTGATTGAGGTAGTAAATCTATAGAATATTTGGTTTTTGAATCGGCTCATGGTAGAAATGTATGCATCTGAGTATGGATTCCACCCGCCTCATGATTGAACAAAAATTAGAAGATATTTCTGTTAGGATCGATTCACACACGATCGAACAATAAAGGAGAAGAGACATCAAACTTATGTGGGAAAATCCTCAAGAGGAAGAAAAACTCACGACCGTCGACGAAATTCACCATTGAGAGAAAAACCGATATAGAGATTATTGTTAGAAGAGTTATTTATAGACCCATAAAATAACCTAATTCTTCTAAATCTGATTGGCCCAAAAGAAATAAGATTTAAATAAGTTAAATCTAAAATCTCGGAGAACACTGCACGCTATCTCGCAAAAGGTTATACAGCCTCCCTTTGCCCGTGTGTCGAGGGCTCAGTAAAAGCACTATGCACAATCGTGCTCACTACGCACGATCCATGCCGCGCTCTAATTCGATCTCCTCCAATTCACCGAATCAAAACCACTACACCAACAAATCTCCCATTTGGGACTGATTCCCAAACCAATAACTCGACACAACACTCATCATCTCATTGACGATCCCATGCTAACATCACATAACAACACAAGTGGCAGAATCTACTGAAGCTGATAGTTTCTTCCACTTCCACAGAGTTTCACGGCCTCCCATACAATTGTTGACTATCACCATGCGACTTATCAGCAACACAAATAGTAGAGCCACTCCTTGAATTGTGTCTCGGGTTCCTCATGCAACGTTGTCTTTTGTTCTTATACACACGTCATCTAGCAAACTCTTCACGCTCAACAGTCTTCCTTAACATAGAACTGTAGTCTTTATCATGCAACCCTCTCATTGTTGTCCTCATCTTCACAATCTCGCGATCACTTTTGCTCTTGGGACCCTCTGTAGGCACTTTCACGAAGCTCGCACGTTTCCACGTCCCATCCTTACGAGAACTCAGCAGCTCTAAACTCCCACTCAATGGAGTTACTGCTCCATTACGTCCACCAACCAACACAAATTGATTGTTTACCTTTCGAGCCTTCATAATCACCAACACATCTCTACACACTCTTATTGCCTTCTTCTCGAACTGATACGTTGTAATTTTTGAAAACAAGTGAACCCGGTGATATCAAGTTTCTTCTCTAACCCGAGACATACCGAACATCCCCAAGGGTACGAACAACACCGTCAAACATCCTCGTTTTGACAGATCCAATTCTAATAACATCACAAATTACATCATTACCTATTAACAACGAACCTCTATAAGGCTCAAACGTATCAAACAAACTTCTATTAGAAGTAGCATGACACACAGCACCAGAATCCAAAATCAAAGAGTCGCACTTGCATCGACATAACAAAACCAAAGCTTCATCATCACTAAAGGACCTAGTCATGTCCTTACCTTCGTCATGTTTCTCCTTATTCTTCTTCAGTGTTGAACATACACGTACCATATGGCCCTTCATACCGCAGCTATAACATGAGATCTTTGTATCATAGCCACTCCTATGAACACAATCCCTACTTTGTCTGTTGCCTTTGCTTTACCACACGTTTCAACATTCAAGGCACCTTCAGAACCTTCAAAAAATGAGTAACTCTTCTTTCGTGGATCCTCACTCATAAGAATACTAACGACATCATCAAACTTGAGTTTATCCCCGTCTAACGAATTACGGACTGTCATCACAAGGATAACCCCAACTATCTGGCAAACTCGTCAAAATCGTCAAGTCCAACACCTCATCATCAAATTTGATTTCAACGGGCTCCAACTGACTCGTCATCTAGTTGAAATCATTCACATGCTCAGCCCTTGATTTTCCTTCATATTCATCTTCATACTAAACATACATATAATGAGATATACCTTATTCGTGGTTGAAGGCTTCTCATACATCCTTGACTACGTTTTCATCAAACCTTTGGTGGTCTTCTCTTTGAAGATGTTGAAGATTACCCTCGATGACAATGAGAATCGAATCGCACCTAAAGTTTTGCGATCTAACAACTCCCACTTCTTCTGATCCCAATATGTAGGCTTGTCCTTCTCACCCTCCAGCGGTGGATAAAAGTCCTTCTGATAAATATGGTCTTCCATCTACATCTTCCAAAATCCAAAGTTCGTCCCATCGAACTTGTCGATCACGATCTTTCTATTTTTTGTCATCGCTCCCACTTGATTAGAGAGCACCAAAGATTAGAGCTTTGATCACAAACTTGATATCGAAGATGATCCATGAAAATCTCTGATCTCCTCAATCCAAAATTCAATCGATTACCTCAATTGATTAGGGTTTTTAAGCATTCTTTCACTTTATGTGTTTTTATCATTCTGACCGCTCTGATATTACTTGTTAGGATCAATTCACACACACGATTAAATAATAAAGGAGAAGAGACATTAAATTTATGTGGAAAACCCCTCAAGGGAAAGGAAAAACTCACCGCCGTCGACGAGATTCATTATTGAAGGAAAAACTGATACAAAGATTGTTGTTAGAATGGTTATTTATAGACCTACAAAATAACCCTAATTCTTCTAAATCTGATTGACCCAAAAGAAATAAGATTTAAACATGTTAAATAAAAAATCTCGGAAATACACTACGCGTCATCTCGCAAAAGGTTGCATGGCCGTATGGCCTCCCTTTGCCCGTGAGTTGAGGGCTCAGAAAAAGCACCATGCATGGCCATGCATGGCGAGCATGGCCATGCATGGTCCATGCGGCGCTCCAATTCAGCGAATCAGGACCCTCTGAACAATTTCTTCACGTTTTGGCTGACGATATCTAGCTCAGAACCCTCAGTCCTTATGTGGACTTGAATTCAACTGGAGAGATGTTAGAATGCCAAACCTAATTAGGGTTCCCCTCTGATCAAACCATGACGACCCGAAATGTTTCATTCTGAAGCATATATTGGCAACTGTTGCTGCTCATCTCTTTGTCTGACAAGTTCTGTTATTCTCTTCTGCTAATTTGATATCCTTCTGTCTTGATGAGCGATGCATGACACCTCGCTTACAGGAAACAGCATATGATGCCGATTGGTAGCGCTGGGTTGAAACTGCATACACAAGGTAGCAATGTGAATCATCTGCCATGGAGCAGAGAATTTTGATACAAAGTCAACAAAGACATCAGGTTACTCCTTGGGCATCTGCTTCATGAGAAACTATGAACCTCTTGCTGTTATTGCTACAAATTGTGCTTTTTGAACTTTTATACCCATCCTGTCTTGAAGAATTTTCATTTGGAAGTACCAAGATCGAAGGGTTCTATTGAATTTTGGAATTGGATTCTTCGGTATTGGTATTGGTATAACAGGAAATATTTCCTGAACTTCTCTAATAGAGTCTAGCTGCCTGACCCCTTCTCCCGACCACCTACTTCTCTTCTGACTCCTTTCCTGTTTATAGACGGTCTACATTACATCACACCAGAAGTGGTGTATGGCAGTGATCCCAAACCAGGCTTGACGTTGCATAAGCAGGGTAGGGAGCGGCCAGCCATGGGATCATTGGATTAATCCTGGCTTTCTCTTGTTATATGGAAGACGGCGATTTGGCATCTTCGAAGGTGTTGAGCTGCTGGCCTCCCATATGTGAAGAGGCGAAAGTGGTGTTTAAATAGAGGATTGCGGATGTCCGATCTTAGCTGATCTTCCGCCCTTAATGCAATAATGCTAAAAGGTTTAGATATGGTCTCCTTCCTTGTAACTGAAACAGTTCGAGCTATTATGATCTCTGTGTCCGAATATGGTAGTCACATATTCATCGGCAAACTCTGTTGACGTGTCGCATTAGTATTGGTTGGAAATAGCTGAAGAGTTGGATCACATGCTATGGGGACTCTCAAGTGAGCAGATAACATCAGTGAGCCCCCCCTGTACTTATCAAGTGTCTTAAGACATTAATGATCAAATGACATATGATAATGGACAGTTAAAGTTGCATCCCTTTTACAGCCTGACATACAGGGAACGATCATATATGGTTTGTTTTATCTATCGAGTGCTTTGTAAGATGAAAAAATGAATGAACTACTGCAAGATCCTTTACCCAAATAGCGATGAATCCCAATGACTTCAAACAATCTACACACCTGAAACTACAATGGATAGCGATCTTCTAAAACTCATCGAGCTTGATACACAATGAGCGAATACTAATATCGACACTTGAACCGTGGTTAATGATACAACGTTCTACCTTGTAGGACGGATATACATGTAGCGATCCATGAGCCGAATAAGTCAGAAATCATAACAGAAGATGCGAGTACAAAGTTTCTAAACTCATTATCAAGTAAAAGCAATGGTCCACGTAGGAGTAGGCGGGACCATCTGGTGGCCACATCAGCAGAAAAAGCGAAAGACGATGGAGAAAATGAGGCATGAGATGAAGATAAAGTACAAGTGGGCATCAACGAACACAGCAGTATCCTGTGCTTTTTGCTTCCCACCTTCAATGGCCAAACCCACTCTCATCTCATCTCTTGTGATATGATGCTGCTGCTTGGATCAGAAAGAGAAGATACCGCTACAGGTCTGTTTGAAACTATAGAGTTGCTCATTCTATATGTTATATTGTTTTATTTGAGAAGAGTATCCATATTCCAGATCAGAGGTGATCATTGAAAGGTTTAGTTGTTTTTGTTTGCATCATGCAGTAAATTTTGGTTAGGTAAATACCTAGACTCATCAGTGTACTGAGCTTTTTTTTTTTTTTTGTAGCATCTTGCTCCCTAGAAATGCTGAATTCCTTTGTTTGAGATGCTGTAAGATATAGGCAAGCTACCTTCTTCGAAACTTGAAACTATGGTTTTCCGTTCGCTTACAAGATATCTGACCTTATGGTGTTCCATTCGCTTACAAGAGATCGCAGATGCTCATGAGAGACAATCTAGTGACGGCTTGTCTAAGATGGAGTAGTCGGACTTTCATACAAGCAATCAATGATATCACAGAATTGATATGCATTTTACTCATTGACTTGTCCAAATTTCACAGATTCTATGATTGGAGAGCCAACGTCAGATGGAGAAAGTTTGCGAGTTCTGCACGGTCGTTCAACCAGTTATATACTGCACCGCAGACGCGGCATTCCTCTGCCTTTCCTGTGATGCCAAGGTTCACTCTGCTAATGCGGTGTCCAACAAGCATTTTCGAACCCTTCTATGCGAGATGTGCAGAAACCAGCTATCATATGTTCGATGTATGGAGCATCGGACGGTCATGTGCCATTCGTGTGAACGGACTGTGCACGAGGTCATTTCTCACCAGCATGAAACCAGGAGTATAAGTAGCTATGCGGGTTGTCCTTCAGCTAACTATTTTGCAAAGTTGTGGGGGTTCAACGTCAATGAGTTGGATAATGTGCCTGTTGTTGATCAGGTGAGCTGCAATTCATGTATTTCAGAGGATAGTCGTGCTGTGAACATGAATAGAATGGAATTTTCGAGTTCTGTGATCCGCGGACTACCCTTGGGATCTCGGACTTCTGCTTCAGTTATTAGTTCCGAGTCTTTTGCCAGTTCTAGCAGTTGCCGAAAAAAGGTAGCTTCTTAAAACATGGCTGTTAAAAGCATCTGCAAAGTGCCAAAGTCGTCTTAATTGTTCGAAGCAAATAGCAGTGTGCTCCAGTGCCAAATTGACTCAGTATGCCTGATGGCCAAATGGCTGAATCACACAGTTCTTTAGTGTCGTTCCTCAAGCTTCACCATCAATATGAAAGATTGTGTTCAGAAGATTTTGATTATAACTGAACATGGTTTCATACATGCAGGCGCCGATGAAAAAGCAAATACAGAAAAAGACTTCCATGATCATGCAACAAATTTTGGAGTTGAGAAGGCTTCAAGTCTCAGAAGGAAGCAGCACGTCATCTGTCATTCGTCGCGAAGGGAAGCTTGGCATAGATCCATCCCTTCATAACACACCAGCAAATCATGACGAATCCTCCAACCATTGCACGGATGATATCTCTGGTCCTGTTGTTGATCTAGAGAAGGCGGACAGTCCGAATGAGGAGTTGAATGGAGACCCCTTTTGGCAGGGCAGAAGTCCCTGTGGGAACAGCCAGGTTGGGTATTTTGTGACTGCTTAAATCTTTTATAGCGATCAACTATTTTTCAGAATAGTGATAAGTCAGGATGCATAGCAGATAAGTGCGGAAAATGGCTATCCAAAAAAAACATGGAAAAAGTAATTTTTTTTTGCCGGAAAGAAACAAGGGATCGACCAAGTCTATGAGGCCGTTGTGTTACACCAACATGTGAATTGTGATGTAACTGAAGGCTCAAAAACTGAGTAGGCTATCCCCGATGTAACATAGTGTGAACCCTTTTTTGTCTCAATGTGAATTTACAGCACCACATCTACCCCTGTAGCAATCTGTTGCAGTATCTCGTTTCGGTTTGTTATGACAAAACAGGCAATAATAGTACAGAAAAAGAACGATAAAAAAATAAGATGCAGGAATTGTATGAGAAACAAATATGAATCTATCATTGTGTTCTTAATGCTAACCGCAAAGCGAGCCTCCTTACTAATTATGATCGTGAACAGAGCCTACTCTACCAACTCAAAACTTAAAAGCTACAGAAATTAAGTAGACACCTGCATGGCTGCATGACGTTAGATAGACTCTGCAATTTCCTTCCATCTCCTTTTAGTGTTAGTTTACCTGTGTGGGATGATGATCTCAAGTCGTTGCCAATTCAAAACTGCAGTTTTGGTCACAAAATCTGCAAGAGCTTGGGGTTTGTGAAGAATTTGATGGCTTTGATGATTTCAACATGTCAGACATGGATGGTTCGTTCTGTGACTTTGAGGATCTCTTTGGTGTTGCTGATCAAGAAGGTAATAGCACATTGTTTGATGGCATGGATGCTTCGTGGCCGTCTATTGAGAAGGATGTAACGGCTGATATGTCAGTGAGTAGCTGTGGCAGAGAATGAGGTAAAATCAATTAGCTTATTCACTGCACAAACCGACACTATTCCTCGAGCACCAAATGTAACTGCATTCAGCCAGTTTCCTTGGCAAGACAATTGGATCAAGCATTCAGTCATTATCTTGATGATTAGGGTTTCGACCCTACTGAATGCAACAACCTCCTGGATTAAGCATATTTATTTCTACTTTAAATAGTGTTCGGAAACAGGATCATGTTTACAGTATTTACCCATGTATGTCTGCAAGGATATTAGGCTGTGACTTCTTTGGCAACAGATTCATAAACAGGATATCAGGCTTATATAAAATTGAAGCCTTCCTGATTAGCTCGGCTGCATTTGCTTCTTTGGCAATGCAGATTCATAAGCCTGTTGCTGTAGGCAAGCACTCTCATCCTTCTGATAAAGGGCATCTATCATCATCAAGAAGCGTTGACTCACTGTTGCGTATTCAGCATTCATCCTCGGCTTCATTCTCCCTCAGTGCTGAAAATATAAGCAATCATTGTTTAGACTTCTTGCATTCAGGCATCAACATGGGAGAAAAGCCATCATATGCATGCATGGACGTGAAGAGCAAGGGCAGTGTCTTGAAAAGATGCAAAGGAAGAACAGCTCGTCCGTGAGTATCTTGTCGTTATTTATCCTTCACGGTGTTTTGAGCATTGGAAATGAGTAGAATTCAAGTCAGTTACTTGATCTTTAGCCTAATATCTCATTGGACCTGAAATTCTTGTTTCAAGTTTCGACAGTTGAGTGTTGACTCATTGGATTTGGCTTCACCAAGTTTATCTAAAGTTGGCAACCTAGTTGTTCCTGGCTCGATACTTCCCCCTGGCCTTGAAGTATAAACACAAACTAACCTTTCACCATGAGCAGAACCAACGGGAATAGTAGTACTTTTAGAAAACTCTAACATGTATTACTATATAGAAAAACCAGCTAAAGAGATCACTCCATCTCAGAAGAAGGCTGACGCTATAAATTTGTATTCAACACAATCTCCTTCTTGCCTACTAGTTAACAGTTTTGGATGGCAACTTTTTGAGGCATGTCCATTGCAGTCACAAGCATCGAGTTCAACTCGCTCTGCACAAGGGTAAAGCCGAGACAAACAAGAGGGGCAACAGCGACTGGCTTATATCATCCAATCAACGACCTCAAGCTGGAAATTTATGAGGACACAAGAAAAAACAATGGACTTCCGGCTTGCATATTTGCAAATTGTACATATGATCTGATAACTGTCAAAATCCTACTCTCGATTTCCTTTTTTCTTCTTCTTTTTTAATTCCTAATTATGGCATTCAATTTTCAGCAATCTTCTATTTTCCATTAGTTCGGAATCCAAATTCTTAATGAGAAAGATTTTGGCTTCTGTTCTAACTGCTAAGAGAGTTATTTTTAGTTGCACGATTTATTTCCTTTAGATCTGAATCACGATTGAGTTGCAGTGGACAGAAAGACAAGGATGAAATCTATTCCATTAAAAGCAGATTATGACTTGTTGGTCCACCACGTTCATAATTCAGACAGAAAACAAGAATCATCACTCGTTTACACTCTTATCTGACTAATGGTAAACTTTATCGGGTTGAGAAAGTGAACCATCCCTTTATTGATATGGTGAGAATGATAAACACTCACTTTCCTAACTTTTTTTGACTCAATAAAAATACAATATATTGTATGGACATAATGTACCATTATCTCATGGATATTCTTATTTGTCTTGGATGATATTACAACGATGTCATAACCCCTATTTATATTACTCGTTTTCTTTAATGGACGGTGAGCATTAAAATGATCTAATAGTTAAGAGACTCGTTAGAGTTCTCCTAAAAAAATCCTAAGAATATTCCCTTAAATATTTATGTGAAGGATAAGTTAAAGACCTTGCGTTTTCGTTTGGTTTTCTTTTTGGATTTGAGCTTGGGGTTGACGTTGTTAAATCCCGTCTATATCAGCAAGGACCACCTTGCAACCTATACTCATTATAATCACTTCGATAATTATATCGATCGACTTTAGGTGCAATTCCTAAGTTGCAGTCTCGACTCTTCCTTCTTCCTTCGTGGAAGCTGGTATTTTCTACATCAAGAATAGCTTTTCTCCATTAATTCACCTTGTGAGTGAAACGGATTTCACACGCTCACAAGATGGAATAAGAGACACGATCCTTAGTGAGAAAGTAACGATTTCGACTTCATGTGCTTTGGAAGTCATTGTTGCTATGAGTGTCACCCGGGGACCAATTCTACCCGACCATCCAACCATGTGCTGATATTTGAACAAAAATATGCATCACCACTTATGTCACGGCATGTATAACAAGGTGTTCATTTCTCCTCCCTATTAGCCTATACCGCCTTCTATGTAGCTGTTTGAAATGGTAAAGGTTTGCGAAAGTTTCGTTGAACAAAGAAACGGATGAGTGTTCATCCGTGACTTTACAGGTTATGATATGCTAGAGCATAGATGTAGTTACGTAGCATTGACATTTCCAAAAATATCATATTTATATGCTTGTTTTTATCTCTATGGCTAATAACTTTTTTTAATGTGAGTTATGTTATAATTGGAATAACAAAAGCGAGGAGAACTTACATTAGCGCTAAACAGCTGTTGCCCTCAAAGCCAATGCTTGTTGCTGGAACTTGTTCATAGCTCAATTCTTAAAATGAGAAGGAAAAAAAAATATAGAGAGAAATACTGTACGCATAACTATATGGTTAAACCAAGAACCTAATTGAAATTAATTTTACCAGTTAAATTTGATCAGTTGAAGAATGGTAAGAACTCTCTGTTATCTAATCTCCCCTTGAAAACTTCATCTCTTGTTCACTAACCAATCTTGGAATCCACGCATGTTATTGATTAATCACAAACAATACCCAAAAGAGTATCGCTAATGTTCCCTTTGATTAACAAAATCGCCTTCACTTAAATGTAATCCAAAAGGGACATTTCGATGGTACTTGATCACCCGGAAACTCGAAATACCATTTGAACCAACACCATAATCAACGAGCTCCAAAAATAATACTTTGTGCACTCCATAGGTTCCGAAACCATGTCACAATCACCGCACTTCACAAGTGCACGTATCCTCTGCCTAGAGTTGTAAGTCCATCAATATGTCACTAGTTCGAACGGACAATTCATAACCTTTATCACTACCCTCGAATATGTCCTATCCATTTCATGTTCAAAGTGTTCAACTCTAGAAGGGGCCAAAACGTGCCCACCCTCTAGCCACCTCTAACGAACAAAACGTGTGTGTAATTTGTATTCATTGAAGTATTGTTAATAATCATCCACTTTCCTGTCCCCAAAAGAACCAATCGACCAGTTCCCCTTTTCAAAAAGCAAACATCCCCCTCAAACTTCCCCTATCTCTCATATATATATATATATATACAACAAACTCATATCGACAACATATCAGTACAAACCAAAACATATCGACACATACCTGAGTTGAGTCCAAAATCGCATTACAAGCGAATTCAATTCATCGAATTCAACTCGAACGAGTCGATCACACGATGATGACGACCACTCCGAGGCACAAGTCGTCGAGTTTCTCGCAGGCGTGCAATCTTCTAAGCCAATACCTCAAGGAGAAGAGATCCTACACACTCGATCTCCCAACCACCACACCAACCAACACGAATCGCATCGGATCATCATCCGTCGGCACGACGATGAACCTGTTTCCACAGGAAACCGGATTCGGTTCCCCGCCGACAGCATCATCGGATCACCAGATGACGATATTCTACGGCGGGAAAGTGATGGTGTTCGACGACTTGCAGGCGGAGACTGTACAACAGATCATAAAAATCGCCGGTAGTTCGGGGAATCCGGCGGAAATGCCTCTAGCGAGGAAGGGGTCGCTGCAGAGGTTTTTTGAGAAGAGGAAGGATAGAGTTAGCGCTAGGGTGGCGCCCTATGAAGCGAAGAGGACGAGTGAGGAGAAGAAGGCGGCGCCGGCATGGCTTGGGTTGGGTACGAATGTGTTGGCGGCGGCTGCGGTGCCGTCGGTGGTGCCGGCGGAGCTGCGGTTATGATGAGGTGGTTGTGGTGTGTTGGTTGTAAATTTTGGGGGTGATTCATTTGTGCTTTGTTACAAAAAGAAATGTTATTTCGTCTTTCTATTTTACATCTAAGGATTGGGGATTCTTCTTCCATTAACCATAATTGATCACGGGACGTAGAATTTCTTATAACTATTACAAATACTTGTTGATTGTATGTATATAGATTCAACAAATTTATAAATATCATAATTCTTAATTGATTATATATATATAAATAAAAAAATAAATGATGTTATAATTGACATAAAGATATATGTTTCGCGATCATCTTCATCACACAATTTCAAATTATATTATTTTTTTGAATTTTAAATTTTTTTTATTTTTAAAAATATAATGGAGATGATTTTACAACAAGTATCTTTCTATCTATTACAATATCAACATTAATCCCTATAAATTTAATAAAGAGAATTATATATTGGTCATCAAAACCTAAAAAAATAGACTTTAAAAAATAACAAATCATTTCTAAAATGAAAAAAAAAATTATTGAAAAGTTTGTAAGATGGATATCCTCTTAATTCTGGCGAGTACAAGTTGTTAATGAAACATTATATGCTTATAGGGTCAATTTTCAAAATACTCTTAAGTTTAAGTTTAAAAATTATAAATATTATAGTTCATCAAAACTTAATTGTGGATTGGGGATTCTTTTTTTTTTTTTTTTTTGGTAACATTGAAATATGAAATTTAATTGTGGTCGAATGTCATTAACCATAATTGATCACGGGACATGGAATTTCTTATAACTATTACAACATTTGTTGAGTATATGTATATAGGTTCAACAAATTCATAAATATTATAATACTTTATTAATTGTATATATAAATGGAAAAATAAAAGATGTTGTAATTGATATAAAGATAAATGTTTCACGATCATCTTCACCACACAATTTCAATTATATTATTTTTTTGAATTTTAAATTTTTTGGTTTTTAAAAATGTGATGAAGATGTTTTTCCATCTATCACAACACCAACATTAATTCCTATCTAAATTTAATAAAAGCAATTATATATTGATCATCAAAACCTAAAAAAATAAGAGACTTCAATTCAATAAAGGAAAATAACAAATAATTTCTAAAATAAAAAAATTATTATTGAAAAGTTTATAAGATGGATATCCTCTTAATTCGGAGGAGATTTTAACTATACAAATTGTTAATGAAACATTGTATGTTTATAGGGTCAATTTTTCAAAATACTCTTAGGTTTAAGTTTAATAATTATAAATATTATAGTTCATCAAAACTTATAGTATATACCTTATTTTTGTATATTTTTTTTTAATTTCTTAAAATATCGTTTATATATTTTTACCTTTTGGTGAAAATTATGATCTTAATCATCTATGATTTATATTAGGTTTATTAAGAAATAGATTAGTATTTGATGAAAAAAAATTTCATTTCAATTGACAACCCACACCTATGTTAGTACGAGCTAGGAGTTTTAAATAAAGGATTTTTTAACCTCCACGACATCAATACTTGTCGTTATCATGTCCATGCTAGTAGTATTCAATTTTGCCGAAAAAATGAAGAAAACGTGCTGTAATTAAAAGTCCAAAAGCAGATAGCTACTTCCCCTTTTGCAAGGCCAACAAGTCCACTGTCCCAACCCAAGTGTACAATCCCCACGAATAAAAAAGGAAGAACTTATAGCTCATTTGAAGCTAATATAGTTACTAGTTAGTTGTAGTAAATGAATTGAAGCATCAAATTATCAACTGCTCAAACTGTGTGCTAGAGATTATTAATTTTGATGGTTTCGGTAACCTAATAACTCCGTTAGTTCCGTGACCATTTGTTGCATTCGACTACTTGAAACATTGTTTCTCGATTCATCAGGTAGAGTCTTGTTTAATTTATGATGAACTTGACCGTTTAAATTTGACTGGTCATTTTGCTTGACTGATTAAAATCACGAGACAAGTCAGGATTATATTTGACCATAGATCAGGTAATCTAGAAGCATTCAAAAATATAAAATACTCCCAACGTTTTAAATAAATTATCAATTATTATTAAAAATGAACGTCTCATATAAATTATAACATTAACAACTTTTGAATGTTAAAAATTCAAACTCTCCCAACTTTATATCGCATCATTTTCTTTTTCATTATTTTTTTTTCTCTTTCTATCCGTTCATCATTTCTCCATACCAAATAAATTATAATAAAATCAATATATTTTTTAATAATTATATCAAATCAATATATCGTAATTTATCTGAGAATTATCTATTGGGCTGGTACACTAGAAGTAGTAAAGCCGAGAACATTCACCATACTGGACTCGGCGGACAACGATTCTCCTGTACCAATATGGGCTTGGCCCAAGTCTAGCCCAACCCAATAATTATCCGTTTTGTTTTCTTGGATCAGATCTCGATGGCCCTGGCCCGCATTCCCAAAACACAGCAACCAAGACAAACAGTGGTAACAGGAATTGACAAGGACAGAGGTGGAGTTCACGCGTGGGCCGACAATGAATTGAACCGTCTGTCGTAGCCGTAGATGATGCCGTAGATCAACGGTCTATTCCAATTCGATTTTGTTCAGGTGAGATCTCTGATTCTGATCTTGTTCAGCGTTTATACCTGTAACTTTTCTTCCGAGATGAAGGAATAGGTTTGGTAATGCTGGAGTTACTGCAAGTAGTCATAAGTATAGGTAAGACAATAGAAGGAATTTTATACCAGTACTAGTAGTGTTACATTATCGCAACCAGCCCAAAAACAAACCCGGGCTGTCCACTCGTTCATTCTTTGCTTAGCTACAACAGTGCAGTACAACGTTTCAGTTAATGCTAACAAAGCTATTTAACATCCAAGGTCTTCTCACGATCACAACATTCTTAATTTATCTGTTACGATTTAATAATTGAATATTTATTTATGTTTTTTTTTTTCATTAGGCTTTTCATCATGTTTGTGTGGATTTCAAATGTATTTTTTAATTAATTTTTTATTCAAATTTTTAATTAATAATCGAATTATTTATTTATCTAATTCTTGATTAAAATATTTCATTTGTAATCAATCTATAATTTTTAAATAAGAGAAAAAAAAAAAAAAAAATCATCATTGATAACGTGACAAAGATAGATATACTCAAGATTGATACTAAATATAAAATGAATCATAGATAAATTCTATTTTTAAATCAATTTTAACTTATAATTAAAATATTATATTTTTTATCTAATATTAAATTCTAAAAATAATATCACTTTTATTTTATGATTGAATTTGATCTAACACAACATAATTATCGGACACAAAACGTCAAATACTGTGTGCCTTCAGATTAACCCAGTAAACAAACCAAAGGTAATTAACCACATTAATGACCTTTCTCACAGCATACGGTCAGCCACGACCCACCAAATCCCTCATAAAAGCTCCTTACAGCTCTCCACTCGTATTTAAAACACCACACCTCATCATCACTATCCATCTCGATTCAAAATCAAAATCAAAACCCAAATACCAACCCCC